>MOOZ01000247.1:187155-198805 GCA_002930495.1 Cecropterus lyciades | reverse complement strand
ACGGGGACATGCGGCCCGCGCTCGTGCACAACTCGCAGCTCGACCACAGGAAGGTATCGCCGGCAGGAGTTAGGGCCGTGTACGCCGCGCGCGTGGTGGAGAAAATATATTTTCCTTCTGATATTCTCATCTATTTTTATCTATCATTATTATTTTTGCACCAAGTGCTCTACTCTAGAACACATTAGAAACTATAAAGTTAATCTAATTTAGGTTATGTGAACTGTATTGAGACATACCATAAAATTGTAATTGCTTTTGCATAAAATTAATTATATCTGAACTGAAATTACATATTCAAGTTCATATGCTTATTTTTATATACATTTACAGTAATCCCTCTTTTTTTAACTCCACACTTATCTCCGCTGCAACTAAGCCAAGTCCGTAATGTATTTCACTATTTCTCTCTAAATAGAGGATGTATATTGACGATGTAGCAACTCAATAATTACACCTTACTTCTCTTCCAGATAATGCACCCCTCGGTCCTAGGTCTGGAAGTGGGTTCAGAAATCCAAGTGAAGTACTTCGGCCGTGACCCCGTATCTGGACAAATGAGGTTATCACGGAAAGTTCTCACTTCCCCGCCGCCCGGCATCGTGAGGAAACTGGATAAGAGCTAACAGACTGTGATGACGACATGGATATAGTGAAAGTGTTGTGTTAAGTGTCGTGTTGATCTATTATTGGCTATTGCTCGAATTTTAAAACTTTTATTGGATACCGGATTTTGAATAAGACTATTAAGGTAATTTTTTAGGTAGAAGACGTAGCAGTATGTGTCCACCACAGGAGGCACCAACTTTCAGCCTATTTCTGCCTAATAACTGTAGTGTTAAGCACTGCTATGTTCTGGTATTAAAATTGTGGTAAGGGAGATATACTTATGTCAGATGTCCCGACGTTGTTCTGTTGCACAGATGCGTTCGAGTAAGACTGACATTATCCGGGGTAGTTAACAGATATGCACATCTGCTTCAGGCGGGATGCATGTGTTGCTCCGTGGAAATCCCTAGATTTTTAAGTTGGGGCTTATATATTACTCATTGCCCTATTAAATTTTGAAATGTCTTATAATTTATATAACATCAACTTAATATTGCCCCACCACTGCTGGGAACAGGTCTACTTTCAGAGTCAGATTAAGGCCATAATTTGCCTATTTGGCCTATTTCGGCCAAAGACAGATGATATGTTATAAAATGTAAAACTTTTGGCATACAAGTCCCAAACTAGCAAAACATTCGAGGTTTCCTCAAGCAGAATCCTGCTGTGTCATTTGTACTCAGTAACAGATGCTCATTATTGGCAAGGGCCTTTTCTCAGATGAACTAAATGATTGCTTACATTGACATCAGTTTAAAAATACAGGATTCGTATGAAACAGAGTTAGTAGAACATTTTTTTTTCAGTCATTCATTGTGTAAATATCACTCAATTATATAATCGATTATATCATTTAAAAAATTGTATCCTTTTCTCTATCATGGCTAAGTACCTTGTATAATTTTGTTTAACTCAAAATATATTACTGCCGCAATAATTTGCATTATTGATTTATGTACAAAATATCTTAAAATTTTGTTTGTAAATTTTATAGTACATGAAACAGGTTGTCCCAAGGTTGGTGTTTTATTTTATATCTTACTCTACTTAAATATTTATAAGTGTAATCTGTTGCCACAATATCTTAAGTAGGACACTTTAAGCCATTTAATACGCGATTTACATAAAAACTACTGAAGGTAAATCACTTCAATCATTGAGTAATATTATTTCAAATATTAGGTTCCCTCTTTCAAAATAAATAAAACACTCATATTATTTCCACTTTTATTGAAAGGAATAATCTGTACAATCTAAGAAATATATTGTATCACAAAAGGACGTTTGTCGAAGGCACTACAGTACAAAATCCGCAACGCGTACTATAAATAATCGTACAGTCAAAACAGAACATCGCTTATATAACAGCTATCAAACTGCACAACGTACCACCGCGGAATACTTAAGTCTAATCAACAAAGTAATTGTCAAAAAATAAAGGAATCGATAACAATACTCTTACGCCGGCCGCACGCCACATAAATACAAGATCACTCCGTGTGCGACCGTCCTAACGATTAAATACAGAAAAATATCGTTAAAAAACACAACATTACAATACAATAACACTAACTTCACGACATTTTAATACCTGCAGTCTTTGATTTCGTTGTGACTACCAGCATTAAATTTAATAATTATTATAATTATTATTGCTAAACGGTAAATAACTATAATTATTTACAATATATTCGATGAAAAAATATTTATTATTATATTATGTAATATAGATTTTAATTCGAATAGGAATGCTCTGCGCAGAGCGAAGTCTAAAATACCTAACACCGTGCAGGAAGAACGTTCGTGGCAATATGGCAACGGGGCCGTCTTAGTTCTAGTGGCGAAATTGGAAATTGTGGCAAAATCTAAAACGCATTACGCTTTATGAAAAAAAAATAACATGTAAAGTACCCCTTTTGGGTGCAAGTAAAAAAATAAATTGCATAATTGAACATCATTTTGCGATCAGTCAACATTTAATAAAATAACACGATCATGGCAACATTATCTCTTGACAGCATACGAAAATAAATACAAGTTACAAGACTACATTTAAATAAACACACTATACAGCCCGCCAAAAGTGTTGCCATAACTGTGTTCTAACTGACAAAAAGTAAATAATTGAAGATCATATTGACTAAATCTACCCGTTGCCAGTGTGCCATTATTATTTATATCAACAAGGCGTGCAACACAATTCGCTTCAAAAATAACATAAAAAGCTACAAAACGATTGTTCCTATAAAAACAGTTAACAAGCGATTACGTATTTTTTTTATATATTTTTTTCAGACAATAACTTATCAAACATTCAGTCTTTCCGTTCACACAATGAATTGTAAATATTGGTTTAAATGTTTTTATAGAAACAATCACGCAGAGTACACAAAATTATCATCGACAATAACCATAGATTCCACGCGTCGATTTTACAAAATTTAATTCGACGCGCGGATAAAATGAAACTTCGTATAACGATTATGCTTCGTTTACATATTTTTAAATTATTAAATGGCATTAAAACCTCGAGCGCTCAGGTACGCTAATATCTACGATTCCCATTTCAACATCCCAATTTTCTGGCATTTGACTTTTAGTCACAGGCATAGACAACAAAATTGACAGTCATATCTCATTTATGCTTATAAAAAAATTGAAAAGACATCCCATTCATTTGTACCCTACGGGTGAATAAATGAATTCATATTTATATTTAAATGATAAATATACATGAATGTTATTGTCTTTCATTATTTTACAATGTCTTGTCATGGATGGAGCATAACAACTTTCTGTTGTCTACGCCCGTAAACAAATATTTTGAGTCAACACATTCCACAATGGCAAGAAGGTATCAATTACAACTTTTATCGTCATCATAACAAAAAATAGCCTCACACTGCCAAATTAGTAAATATTTTTTCATATTAAATTATAGAGAAAATGCATTAATTTAATCGAGTATTATAGAAGTCGAGTTTGTCAATTTTCGTTTACATAATTGTTTAGTGACGCCTGAAGAAACGTCTCACCCTCGCTTTCATCGAGCGAGTATTAAAAATCTCAATATACCACAATGGTAACATTACATTTGTATAAATATATCTTTACATTTACATAAATATATCTTAATGTAATCTTTTATTAAAGGCACAATGCGATTGGTGTATAAATAGGGCTTTTATATTATATCTCGATCCTTTATACATCATGTCTGGATATGTTTAAATTTTTCGCCACTGACATCAAATTACCATAACAACCTTCAAACAAAATACACAACCAAAACTATAAAATCAAAAAATATCTAGCTAGCTGCCTCATAGACATTATAAAAAAAACATCTGATTTAAAACAAAATAAAGACTCATAAATTTCCTTCCTTGATATATCACGGACACATATCTATTAAATCAACTGAATCATAATAAAATTAAAGATTTTTTGTTTAATCAGACATTTCTCATAATCTGACAGCTGGCAAAGAATCTAAACATATCAAGATAGATACAGATATTGAATGCGTCTAAACGGAGCATCTGGTTCGAGACAACAGCAACTATTCAGGTCATACGTGTTATCTATTAAAACGCTTACGCATATGAAAGTTTAAATACATAATAGTCAAAATCACACAGTCAATGTATGCAACTATAATGCTTTTTCTTCTCTAATCTAACGGTCACACGTAGACACGTTAAGAGTGTACACTGTAACAATCGAGGCGCATCAAGGTGCATCAAACCACATGTTACTCGTTCTTGCTGTCCGTTCATTAAACGATCCGTCGTCATAGCCGTTTATTCGACAGACACGGAAACGGAACCGGAACACGCAATCGACGGACCGGACGAAAATACCAAACCACTATTCGTACCAGACAACGTTCAGACGCACACAATACCTTAATTTCCATACGTTCTAATCCTTACACTTTGCTAACCACTTGACCTACCTCCGTACCACCTGGTCTACTGGCTGGTCTACTGGTCTTTTGGCGGGTCTACTGGTCTACTGGCTGAGCCCGAAGATCTTGAGCGCGTTGAAGGCTGTAGCGAGGGCGACGTCTTCAGGACTCTGTCCGAGGAAGCCGGCGATGAGCTCCACGATGGCGGGCAGCGCGCACGGCTCGTTCCTCTGGAACGTGCAGTAGCGGTTCACGAAGTTCATGGATCTGGGAAGGGAGGAGGCGAAAATTAGATGCAGAATAAATAGCCTGTTACTTTTTTGGTTACCTACAAACGAGCATGCAGTCGTTCTCGTAGTAAGTAATAATCGACGCCTGGGGACTTCTAAATTCAACCTCGGCTAGGATATCTCGAATTCCTACTCCACGTCAGGACAAAATACAACAGCCCTTCAGACTCATGTCATATATCAAAAATAGCCGTGACGATGGTACCTCCGCAGTCAATCAAACCTCGAAGGGTTCAACCAACTTCATGCAATTGCAAAATATATAACAATTCAAAAAACCTTAGTGCAAGTGCAAGCATCAGTCATATCGCAATTGAAGTGATCTAACAAACGAACGAACAAATAAAGCAAGAGAACAAACGTACAAACAAACAAACATCTCACCTCTCAGTCAACGAATCCTTGACGTGCAAAGGCAACTTCGACGCCCTCATATTCGGGTACATGAACGGCGAATCAGTCTCAACGAGCAACTTGTCCAACGGCAGAATCCTCTCTGACAGCAACCTGCGTATACCACCATCGGACTTATCCTTGCAAATGTACCCGGTGATACCGAGATAGAAGCCCTTCTCGATGTATTTGATGCCTTGCTCCACGGAGCCCGTGAAGGAGTGGATGACAACCGCCGGTAGCCTAGCTGCGTACTCGTCCAGGATCTTTATCAAATCGTCCTGGGCTTCCTTCTCGTGCACGAAGAGAGGTTTCCGTAGCTCACATGCCATCTCCACCTGGAATTTAATTCGACGTTTTAGTTGATAGTTACTTTTTTTTTCTTGACTTATTAGAAAGAAATAAATCTTTTTTATTCCCCCTATCACAACCTATATCACTAATAGTGAAAAGTAACACAAATAAGTAAAAAATAAAAACAGTCTTAAAAACATACATATGTTATACTACAAAATTGGTTGGGAAAATTTCCGAATAAAAAGTACTATAAAACAAAAATATAACGGCAGAACACATACATTAGCAATGGACCAAACTGTTCGTAATATTGTAATACATATTATATGTATTACATATTCGATATAAAACTTTCGGTTAATTTCGGATATGTTTCGAAACGTTTTTATGTTTTAGTAAATAACACTTAAAATTTATTAGGTAGCTATAATAATAATCGATATGACTGATTGTAATAGCAAATGATAATGTATTTTACGTTTAAAATTCCTTAAAAATATAATATACAGTAACCGAAACTAACGGATAATCCGAAATAATTACACCCGAAACCGGTGTAATATTATTCCTGTATCCGTATCTATATCGAGATTCGAAATTTCATATCCATAACATCCCTGGTGTGTAACATGCGCGAGGTGTCTAAATGGATCACAGATTGCTCGATAATGTCGTGTGGGCGTGTGTAACCTCACAAGATCATATCAATGATAAGCAATACCACTGAGATCATACGGGGATTTCACTTGCGTAATCTATTCGTAAATTAAACGAAGATATTTGTTGCAACACTTCTTATTTTTCATTATTATATTTTATAGCGAAGTAGCAATCAATTATACAGTCCACCTGATAGTAAGTAAGGTGGTCCATGGTCATCTGTAACTAACCATACAAAACCGGCGGCAAAATGCGCTAACTACGATGATCACCTTATATATGAGTCATCCAAACGAGCTTCTTCCTGAGGTGTTTCCAGAACGCTGTGACATGAAACTCTTAAAATAAGATACAAAAAAAGCCCGCGACGCATTCGCGACTCCTCTGTTGTTGCAAATATCCATGAGCGACTGTGACTACCTTCCATCTTGTAGTCTGATTGCGTTATTTTTAGGCACAGCTTTAAAAAAAACTAGGAAGTTTTAACATGATGACAATCAATCTGTTGCTGCTACAGTACTGTGTTACAGTCGCTATTTAGCAGAGACACGACCTCGCTAAAAGCGGACCAATTAAACCCAGACGCACTTGAGTCTGGCCGAGCACCGTCTGGTCAACGTCGCCTCTGATAGGCGTGACTCAACTAATAGCTGCTAACAAATTCGCTCAAATGGACGGGTCACATTCGCTCTCAAAATATCTTTCATTTTCTTTTTAAGAGGGTTAAAAAACCAATGATAGGCTTTTAAACCCGAAGGTCGACTTTCAATGAATTATACGACGAAAAACGTCTTTCCGATAAGGAGAATGCCACACAGGACGGTCTTTTATTTTTAGGGAGGAGAGGCTAGAGTATTCTTATATCTAAAATTTTGCCTTTTTATAAATGGACGTAAGTAGTTAAATCTAGAGAGGGCTTGAACACTCCTCTTGGTCCGACAGTAAATTCATCAATATCATTAATATTTATATCCTTCTGCCTTTGACGACCCGCGTGGCGGAGCGGTCATATACCGGTCTGACACGCAGTGGGCAGTTCGATCCCCGGCCAGACAGACATCTGAATGACGAGTTTAGTTTTCTGGTCTGGGTGTTTGTGTATTCGTCTTTGTGTGTCCATGGCACCCACGACACAGGAGAAAATCCTACTGTGGGGCTATGAGTGTAGAAAGCGTTTTCTTTTCTTTTTCTTCTGCCAGTAAAAAGAGACAGGTCTTTTTTCCAGAGTGACAAGGTCCTAACACATAGTTCACCAGGGTCCTATGTGACTCAAGAAGTAAATACTGCCAACAATCTTAAGTAACTATGTGTGTGTGTGGTATGGGAGACATACTTATCACAAGCATTCCAAATTCATTCTCAAAGGTATGCAACACAGCTGTGTACGACCTCTGCTTGAACCAGTCTTATCCGGGAATGACTTCAGCTGTCCATGGCCGGCTGTGACCACCTACCATCAGGTGGACTGCAGCAATTGCTACGCCTATAATATAAACATACGACATTTATAACCAGGGTCAAAGGAGTCGCCCGTTTATTTTAAGCCGATTACAACATTGCTGGAAACTGCCGATCGCGTGGTTTGATCTTGAGTCTATTATAGGATTAAGTGGTATTATACCACAATGCTGCCTTACGTGATTTATTGTAAGAGCCTATAGCTCGGTCACATAAACTTAGTTAACAAGGTATTTAGCCTATAATAGTAGCAATCGAGTATGCAGTCAACCTGAAAGTGGCCACTGCCGCCCATGGGCAGGTGTAATTAACCTCAGATTAGATTAATCTTACGTCTCGGATAAATATGCGTCCCATACAACCTTCATACCAGAACACAGTAAAGCTTAACACTGCTGTTACTGTAGAAGTAACACGCAACAATACTGACAGTAATTAGTGGCAGTGACAATGGACGCCCGTAGCCATACTAAATAGGATTGATTTTCAGAGGGCAACAGGTGCGTCGTTACTCCCGAACAGGAAGAGATGGATGTATATATTTCTTTTATCGGATTGCAGTAGCAGACAACCATGCAGTACACCTGATCAACCGCACTTGGAAATCTGTAAGCAACTTCATATAGAAGAAAGGTTCTATCTGAAGTCGGTCACAAATGCGATGCTACTCCCAAAGATTAAGATGGTCGCCTCATATATAAATGAACTGATAACAATTTATTAAAACTACTATTTTAAATGATGTTTATAAATTTAAAAGCAGATTTAATATGCCAATACATTTTATATAACACGAGTTATTCAATCATCATACGTGTTGATGATAAATGATAAAATGGTGACATGAACCGATAAAACGCAGGTCAATCATACTTCACGATGATTGTTCATGATAAACACATAACTTGCATTGATAGTCTTAGAGATAAAAATAATCATTCAAATGAACACTTAAAAAAGGTAAAAAAAAAAGAGAGAGAGTCCCCATACAACAACCGTTTAGGTACACACATTTATTTTTTTACAATGCATGTAATTCTATAGCCAAGGTAGCATACATCAAACATTTTCTCTCCTAATTTTGAACAATATTATACGAGATAATGGGATATAAAGAATGGGGAGGCCGAGTCGATATATCGAGAAAATCACCTCAATTTTTTTTTTAATATTATGGAAGTAGCAAACGAGCATGCAGCCCACCTGATGGTAAGTGGCTACTGCCGCCCATGGACATCTGTAATCAACCCCATGTAAGATCAAAGTCTCACCTAAGGTCAGCCACAGATGCGTTGCTACCCCTGAGGACTAAGATGGAATGCCTCGAAAAAGTATATCTCCCTTACCACACCCTTCAGACCAGAACACAACAGCGCGTAACACTGCCGTTATTAGGCAGAAATACATGTGGCGGTGGTGCGTCCGGAGTCGAACCACAAAGAGTTCTACCACCTTGAAGTAATTCAAGGACACGCACTTGACTAATTATTTACATTAAACAACCAATTGGATGATTAAAAAATTCAAAAACGCATAAATTTATTTTAATTCAAATGACCCACACGGCGGTAGTTAACCATACCGGGCATCCACTCGATTTCAGATTCCGACATGATCCAGAGGCCAAAATTTTATTACCGTGCTGGTAATAAAATTTTGGTAATTATTTAGATAAATTCATTGAAAAATTGTGCAGAGAATGCACGCAGTCAGAAAAACGAGGGAAAACTGGTATGTTAACACTTTTTGACTTTAGAAATGGAACTTAAACGAAAGCATTAAACGATTATTTTTAATCTACTTCCTGTACCATCTTGTTTACCAAACACGCGTTCTCAGTCGTTTCCTTAAACCGAAATAGTTTTATAACTCGTAGACACGTTTATTTTTGACTAAAATATTTCGTTACAGCTGCAAACGGTTACAAATCCATACATATAATGAAAATGAGAATTCCACGGATACTGTAAAATGCATATATTTGTAAAAAAAATGGAGGACCGAGAATAAGTAATAATAATAATAAATAATTTCTATATTTTTAGAACTCTATGTATGTTTGTCTGTATGTTTTAAATTGCGTCAAATCAAACTATTTAATTTAATCTAAAGATTTAAAATATATTTACAGTTCATGTTTTATTTTGACAATTACTTTTTGTTTCATTAAAATCTATCTAGTGTATCAAATTACAATGCTTTTTTTTATCACACGTAGCAAACAGCAGCAAACGAGCAAGCAGTCCATCTGATGGTAAATGGATGGCCACCCATGGACATCAGTAAGCACCTTTATATAGAACAGGGGTTCTATCTGAAGACGATGTCATATACATTGCCACTCCCGAGAACTAAGATGGTCGCCTCATATATGGTTAAAAATAGTTTTATTTACTTCAAGAGTACGTACGTTCGTTTTTGACCAGTACACAGTCGTTTGACAATTCATAAACAGTGTGGTCCACCACCAACCACCACCATCCGGTAACTTTACCTACAGACTGATACCACGAACCAGAAATATTTACCGGCATTCACTTTAGAATATTTTATTACAAAAATTATCAAAGGTGCGGGCAAGCACCTTATAGTAATTAGTCCAAGAGCTGATGATCAGATGAGGGACTATTTAACACCTCGAGCTAATCAGCTCTGCTTGGTGAGTCTATTTAAGTCCTTGCCTTGGCACGGTTCCCTTCAAGCGTTTCAACAACACCGTCAAACTCAGTGTTTACAAAACATGTAAACAAAACCGATTGTTTGTACTATATCACCATTCTCTGTTACTTTTAAATAATTTTGGAACATTATCGTGACATTTTCATTGAGTTTCATTCATTCATCAGCCCACAGACATCCAATGCACGACAATGGCGTTTCTTAAAAACTTGAGGATTGTCTAGTATGACGAAAATTAATTCAGGTTGAAGAAGACAGGCTTCGAATTTGTTCAAAACGAGATTCCGCGCATGTTCTTCTCCACGCGAGGCCACGAAACATTCGGTTAGCGCCAGGTTTAAAAAACAAGTGCGTCGGATCTTACAAGGCTACAGAATTTCGCTAACACGTACTATCGTTTTTTTTTATAATATGGAAGTAGCAAACGTGCATGCAGTCCAACTGATGGCAAGTAGCCACAACCGCCCATGGGCATCTCTTATCAACCCCAAATTAGATCAACGTTACCTGAGCTTGGCCGCAGATACGATGCTACCCCTGAGGATTATGCTTGTACGTCTCCCTTACCCTTCATACCAGAACACAGCAACGCATAACACTGCTGTTATTACGCAAAATAGGTATGGCGGTGGCGCTTCTGAAGTCAAACCAAAAATACTTCTACAACTTTTAAATTTGTTGAAATAGCGCTCAACGCTGGCAATGTCCAGCTAATTTTGCATGGCCCCTCACAATAAATTACGTATGAAACATATGATTTAGGTACAAAACACTATATTTATACACATTATTCTACCATCCTACCTACGCTTCGTGTTATTGGCCGTGCGATACTTCGTCCGTGCGGTCACAACCTATATTTAGACCTATGAACCGGGCTATCAAACCGTGTGTCGAGCCGAAAGTGAAATCAACTCCATTTATTCTTTGTGCACCTTACAATGCTGCATAGGAATAGTTACTCTGCTAATTAACATTCGGGCAGCCAGAAAAACTGCGATGACGGTGTAAAGGAAAGATAAAACTAACAATAAACAAAATATTCATATAAATACTTTACATATTAAATTGATAATGAAGACATGTTTCTTAGCGACGTAATTAAAAAGGCAAAAAATATTATTCTATTAGAGAAAATAAATAATACTAAAAAATTTATACAAATGTTTTTTTTCAGTCGTCTGCGTATTGAAATTAATAATTACTTGAAATTTATGCCCACAACATCGTATTTTTTTCTTATAGTATGAAAGTAGCAAACGCGCATGCAGCCCACCTGATGGTAAGTGGCTACTGCCGCCCATGGACATCTGTAATCAACCCTAGGTAAGATCAAAGTCTCACCTAAGATTGG
>MOOZ01000247.1:64125-79903 GCA_002930495.1 Cecropterus lyciades | reverse complement strand
TTACATATTAACCTAAAAGGAAAAGAGAATCAACAATTAAATGTCCATGATTTTCTCACAAACTTATTAAACTGAACTAAATTGTTAAACACTGTTTGTAGGTTTATTTTATGTTAATAACAACTGAAAAAAAACATCTAACACGTTTTATTTTTACATTCTCGTATCTAGTGGCTCCCATTTAATACTTCCCAAGGAAATGATACAAAATGTCAAATGTCAAAGCTTTCATATATTATACTTGTTTTTCCTATTTCGTTTTTAAGCAGTCGGAGTTTAAATTTACTTAATAATTTATTAAACTAGCTTTAAAAAATGTTCATTGTCGCTGCAATGTCCAAGGGCATTCGAAATTCCCAGGGATAAAACTCGCGCGGAACGGGCGCGCCATATGTGTGCCATATTTCAGCCAAATCGGATCAGTAGTTTTTTTTTGTGAAAGAGTTACAAAAATATGTACATCCTCGCAAACTTTCGCCTTAATGGTAATATGTGAGTATGATGAAGGATTATATGATTGGTACTCGGTCTTGGATGATACTTTTTCTCTCCATAATACAGTATATAATCAGTACTAAATAGTTGAATGTCCTCATGAGGCTGTGCGTATATCTACTTATCAACACCTAATTAATGCTGGTTTTTTGCTACCATGTCAAGTTTGACATTACGGACTTGTCCAATTAAACCTTCGAATATGGTCAAGTGTCTAAACAGCTTGATTGATAATGTTTACTGAACCCGAGAGCGCAGTTGAAGACATTTCCGTGTGGCGTGTACCTTATCCGATGAGTCACTCCCAGTAAATAGTGATTTAATACGGATCATACGATTGGCCTTCAAATAATAATATAAAGGTTACGGAGAATTATGCGATAGTTTTCTATTTGTGTTAGAAGTTAGAATGGGTAATATTTACAAGGGACTATAATAGTTAATACCTAAATATATAATAGTAAATAGCTACTTAACGCAATTAATATAGAGTCCTATAATTTTTCTGTTTAATATAAAAATAATAAAATGTTATCCTAGTTGTCTGTATGTAGTCTGTATCTACGCCAGGAGTAGGTAATTAAAAGGATTTTTTTTTATAACCCAGAATTGGTAAGCGTCCACATGATGGTCAGTGGCTTCTGCCGCGCAAAGACATACGTAATTAATCCCAGATAAGATTAGAGAGACCTCAGGTTGACCACAAATGCGTTGCTACCTCTGAGCACTAAGTTGGAAGGCCTCGGTTATGTACCTTAAGAACATCGAACAGAAAACGGCAGCACTCAACACTATTGTGAAATGCTAGAAATAGGTGTACAAAGTGACTTCAAATACCTTTTTTATAATTACTATAGATAAAGTAGCAAACGACCATAGTCTACCTGATGGTACTTTCCTAGTACAACCATACTCGTTTTTCCACCTTGTAATTTTATAAATCTTCTTTAACTTGCTTTTATTCCAGGAGCGATCCTCACGACGAGCAGACTATGAAGCTGGCGACTGATGGGGACGCGCTGACGTTACGACTAGGGCCTCCGCCGAGAACCTGCTACCCCCTGGTGGTGATACTCGCGCGCGACCCAAAAGACACCGCTGACCTGAGGCCGGATGATACGGTGAGCTGATTAGTACAATTCTCACAATAAATCTTTAGCCAGGTGCATTGCAAAGTTGTCGTTGAAGACGTTGTTGTCGTCGTATAGTGGGCAATTCCATGGAAAGTTGTAGCCTGAGTATGTTTCGACTTGGGAGGTGCCACCGCCTCACTTATTTCTAGCGTGTGAAGTAATTCATGCTTTTTAATAGTTGCTGGCTCACTTTCATATAAGCCGACCATTACGCTACAGTGACGGCCTTTCTGGCTGGCCCTTACAAAACATTACTCCCGGCACCAACGTCACATCTAATTTTACAAAAGACGGAAATAGACGTGGCGCTTCTTCACCTCTTCTTCTATGAAGGCGGTATAGTCAGAGGCACCAGCGTTGAGCCTCTGACAAATGAAGAGTATTTACTTATATCCTTTATATCAGCTCTTTGAAGTCTACTGCTGGCCTAATGGGAGTGCCAATCGTGAGTGTTAAAGATACAGGAAGACGCTGCTACTCGGTCTCTTGTATTCTATCTTTTACTCGTTCAACGTCTACGGGTACAGAGGAATTGGTACTATTCAAGACCGACACACACACGACATTTTCATATGTACCCAATACTTATGAATTATAATCACCGATAAAACTGTTTCAGGTCGCCCTGATAAGCGTGGTCCACATAAAAGACGACCAGTGTCAGCTGCCCAGCGGGGTCATAGCTCAATACCTCAAACAGGCCAACGGCCACCTCTCCTGTCTGAAGGTAACTTTCATTATTAACTTGAAACGGTGACCAAGTGGCAAACGATCATGACACAGTACGTCGACACTGATGCTCGTTCGTGATGACAAGTAGGATAAGACGACTACCTGAGCGGTGGTCCACAAATGCGATGCCATCTTTGAGAACTAAGTTGGAGTGCCTCATAAGTCTCTGTCTTACCATACTCTTCAAACCAGAACACCAACACTTGACACTGCTGTAAAGCACAAATAGGTGTTTCCGTGATGCCCCCATTAAGGAAACCGTTGAACCTTTCATCTTTACATACACTTTGTTATTTGAAAATAATATTCAAATAAAAATAATCCTAGTGATGAAAATAGTGACGAATTACAGAATATGAGGATGTTCTACGTATAAATATATGAATATCTTGTTATTATAATAGTGGTCAATTTGCCTATTATTAGACAAACAATCACCTAGTTGCTTAAAATTGTATAATTATCACTGCTCGGCTAGCATGGAGCCTACCGGGTAAAAAATGACCGACGCCTAGTAACATCTATTATCTACTCAAAAAATAATATAATTTTAGTATTGAAGTATTGAAACGTTGAGTTCACGTAAAAGGCATCCCATCTATGAGGAATTAGTAAGAACGCCTAATAAACGTATGTCTTTTTTACCAAATCCCTCAAACAACGCAGCAACACATCACACTTATTTCAAGATACAATAAAGTGTATACAGTATGAAAACCACAATGAAATATCATTAAGATGTCCCAACTGCCATGGCGAACTGACTAACGGGGTCACTGCTCATCTATCTCAAACATAACTAATATCAATTCTTAAATATATTAATATCGATTAAATATCATAGATTAAAATTATTCACATCAGTTCATTGACATTATACTTATTATATACATTATTATATACAACAGATATTTCGATAAAAAGTATTAAAATATTGAAGCAATGAACAATAAACGATCCTTTTATTGTTAATCGAATCTATTCCGATTAACTGTTACATAATATTGACCTTAAACCGTTGCGAAATAGACCCTCGCCAGCATATCTTAATGATATAATCGTGTGATTTGCATGCATGGTGCATATGAACAACTCTGACTCGTCGAATGTCAAGATGCATGCTACATAGTAATCATTATGTTTAAAATTAATCGTTTGCCTGCTCTCGGTCGTGATTGGAATCGATTTTGAGAGAACTTTGGTCCTTTGAGCCGGATGTTTTGTGATGGTCCTTCGGCGCCGGATGTGTAAGTTTAAGTTTACTGGATCTTGATGTTATGCAAATACGTTTTAAGAGGATAGCATCCTTTGCGGTTCGACTCCAACGGGACCACAGCTAGGGTTTTTTCTTGCCCAATAACAGCAGTGATGAGCGCTACTGTTACTGTGTTCTGGTTAGAAGGGTATGGTACGTCAGATGGACTGCATGCTCGTTTGCTACTTCATTACAATAATAAAATACATTATTTTATTTTAAAACTAGATCTATTCAGATGGCCGAATACTATAGTCTTTTCATTTATTCATATATATAACAAAACTGAAAATTTCACGAATGTACATAGCATATATTTACAAAAAAAGAAACAATCTGGGGGACTGGGATAATAATATAATTTTCTACAATTTTCAGTATTAAACCTCTAACCTGTAAAATCGTGACGTATACCGCGTTTATGTCGTACGCACAATAAACACAAACGCTTTCTACACTCATAGCCCCACAATAGGATTTTCTCCTGTGTCGTGGGTGCCATGGACACATAAAGACGAATACACAAACACCCAGACCCAGATCAGAAATCTAAACTTATCATTCAGATGTCTGTCTGGCCGGGGATCGAAGTCGGTACCCACAGCGTGTCACGTGGGTCGTCCAATGAGAGCGTATTTTGTGCTTCACCATTATTTGCCACTTGAATTTCCAAATAATATAAAATTCCCACATAAAAGGAATAAAAAATGTATAAAATCCCCCGTCCCCCGCGTTCCAGCAACTGTACATATCAGCGGAGGTGGCGGAGGCGGGCGCGGGCGCGGGCGCGTGCGGCGAGGCGCTGTGCTGCGTGTGCGCGGCGGCGCCGCTCTCGCGCGCGCTGCTGCCGTGCCGACACGCGTGTCTCTGCGCCAGGTGCTTGCGTGAGTATACCGTCGACACGTTATTGGCACACTGATGTTCACGGATCTAATTTAACCGGGCACGACAAATTTAAAACAGTATGTCTCTGCTCAATAAACTTATTATAATGTAGCTAACACCCGAGGGAGGCAGTATCGCTCGATGAACTCCGAGAAGTTGAAGGTCGAGTATTTTATTAATCGCCTCTTCTTAAGATTTCTCTTATGTACATGTAAGCACCAAATGCCTAACTTCTACGGTTAAGGCTTTGGCATCAATGAATCATCAAGTTGGAGTTGAAGGTCAAAATTTTCATCTTAAATTTCTGCTTAGTAATCTTATTTACATATCTGTAAACACCAAATAGCCAGTTTCTATCATTTAGACATTCCATATCCCTGTATCATTAGCGTTGAGAAATTGAAGGTCAAATTTTCCATACCGTACCGTCATCTCATTATTGTCCCACTGCTGAGGACGGGTCTTTTTTCGGATTGAAAGTCTGGCCATAGTCAACGCGGTGGCAGGCCAAATGCGAATTAGTAGACTTCACACGCCTTTGAGAACTTTTTATAGAACTCTCAAGTGTGTAGGTTTTCTCACGATGTTTTCCTTCACAATAAACCAGTGATAATTAACTTGAAATACGCACATAATAAAAAAAAATCTGTGGTGCATGCCCGTGAATCGAACTTCGGGCCCTCGATTGAGAGATCGAGTTTCAACCTATCTATCACTCCTGCGTGAGTATCTTGTGCTAATGATACAAGTCAGCGGAGGGAGCGATAGCGAAAGCGAATGCGGACGCATTGTTGATTACTTGTGACTCACGTTTATCACATGCTTGACTATAGTTTGATTACTTGAATTGACTTTACTCAAATTACTTGATCACCTTTAAATACGATTATGATGATCTCTTTGGTGATGTTTTTTTTTTGAAACATTTATAAGTACTTCAATGAAGGTACTTAAAAAGATGTTCTCGAGGGTGTATGAAGTCTACTTATTCACAATTGGCTAACGCGATGAACTGTAACTTAAACTCCTCTCGCTCTCAGTATGAGAGGAGAGCCGTGATCAGTAATGGGACGGTAATAGGTTGAACTAAACCATTTCATCCGTATCTCTTTATCTAATACTATATTGTCAAATACTTGGTGGTTCATAGCAATGCTCATATGTTTAAAATAATCCATTACAATGACGAAGTTATTTTCTTTATTTATTTTCCAAACTATCTCACCAATTATTTTATCAGTGAATGCTGGTATTCATTGCATAAACGTCAATTAAAAATGCCATTAATTATGTTTCGACCTCCGAACTTTTCTACCAACTTCAACCAATTTGAATGTTTAGTAAAATAGGTATGAATAGTTTGAAATTCCCAAGTCAATATTGACCCTTGGATTCGACTTAAGGTCAACCAAACCGAATATTTCGCAATTTGAATAATGAAACAAAAACATAATTAATTAAACATTAAGTCAACAACAATTGTATTAAATGAGGACGCTTGCATGATTATCCGTGGTTAATAAAGTTTTGGGTTATTCATCATTGAATGGTAATTCATGGTAATCGTGAATACATATTCATCCTCTACACAAAAACAATGTGCCCTTCATTGTTCGAGACTAGTTTGCTCTTATGGCTTTGCTTGGCTTATTCACGTATTCTTATGACGGTGAAGGTTTTTTGAAGTTACACATCCTTAGAAATGTTGTGATCCTAACGCAGTTGTCGGCGCTACAACTAGATGGCGCTGTACCCCTTTCTGAATCACGCTATCGACTTTACTCCGTAGCTTGTTCATACAAGTTTGGCATATAAATAAATAATAATAAGTTTCACATCTGCCGAGTGTGAATTGCGCACACATTTATGTTTTATTTATAAAATTGTAGTATCAAATTAGCACGTAGTACACCCGATAGTAGTCACTGTGCGTGAACATCTGTAAGGTCCTTCATAAAGAACAGGGGTTCTATCTAAAGTTAATCACAGACGCGTTACAACTCCCGATGTATCATACCAACGAAACGCAAGAACTGCTGCACACTGGAAATAGGTGTAGATGTAATTGATCTATTATCGACATTTTCTCGTATTTGACATTGCGCATTATATATGACATATTATATTTCCTCATATTTAGATTACAAAACCACCCAAAAAAATGTGTGTCAGCTCCGACGCACGACTGGAGTTTACTCCTAAAGTATTGATTGCCTTAACAGGCGTAATCAAATTAAATTTAAATAAGTTTCAATCGTTGTAAACAGCGCCAACTATGCGACGGATTCGAAACGACGGGAAAGATGCGCACATCAGGTTGCGCACCAAAAACGTAACGAGGTCATTCGATCACTAGATTTTACTCCTTATATTTTTTTTCATACCGCCTTATATGAAAATCGATTCTTAAGGAGTGAGGTACAACATGCGTACTTCTTAAAAAATATTCTTCGATTTATATTTAATTATAATAAATTGTTAAAATCAAAATGAATGTATCAAATACATAAAATCGATTACACTCGGCGTGTAATCGATTTCATTTTAATATTTGTATATTAATTGATCCTCTTAAATTTTCACGTGACGAAAGTAGGTGACGGAAAGTTTCACTGGTATATTTTTATCTTGCTCCTATAAATAAATATAATGCAACCCAATATTTCTTGCTTAATATTATTTTGTGTTTCACGTAACTAAACATTCGATTCGATTAATATTTTTGAAACGATAAAAATAATACATGCTAGACCTTAATCTAAGAACATGTATTCGTTTTGTTGTTCCCACTTTTTTTATATTACCGCGTGACTTGAAATAATTTTGCATCTCCACCGTATCAAATTCGGTATCCCTCAAGCCAATTAAATGAACGTGCGTGACTTAGTCACCTTTATGGCTTGTCACATAGACGGTTCCGGGTTCAATTCCCGATAAAATGTATGCATGAGTTGTATATATATTTTTTATTGTATTTTTATCAGTTCGAAGTAACAAACAACTGTCGCCTTTATAATATTAGTTTTTAGTGTATACCAATGAGAAAGGTAAAAATCCCGTACGTATTCTATTTTGTACGAAGACATATAAGAACTTAATTAATTATGAATTGAAAATATTGGGAAATTAAATCGATTATTCAAATTATATAATGAATAATTCAGTGTTGATTTCACTGTTTGCTAACATTTTGGACAATAGAACGACGATTACATTACCCGCAAGAAAGGTGAAACGAAACTGGTCACTTCCTTTAAATTTAAATGCGATATATTAAAAGCTTGATGCTATTCAAATTTTTAATCCTAAAGTAACTTTCATTTTCAATGGCCGCTGCTTATACATCAAGCTTGAAAACTTCTTTTTTTACTTGTACGATTGAACCTCAAGCAAAAATAGAGAATCGCGATGAAATTTAAAAAAATAAAACATGTACAATTGAAGCTGTCTTTGCGCATAAGATGATATCACCCATCATTATTTTTGTTATGAAATATTAAAGCGACAACGATGTCACTACGTCACTTACAAATGCGTTGTCACTCCTGACGACTTAGATGGTCGCCTTAACGCTCTCCTAACGAAATGCATAAACTGCTTCACGCCACCTCCCTGGTCAAACCGCACTGGTTCTACCATTTTTCATAAGTACACGGTGTGGCACTAGGCCACACTTTTATTTTTAATGAAGTAACAAACGATCATGCAGTCCATCTGATGGTAATTGTCACTGTACACAAACGCCCAGACCCAAAACAAAAATCTAAACTCATCCTTCACATGTCTACATGTCACACTGGGTATCGAACCCGGGACCCACTGCGTGTTGTGTTCCGATCCGGTGGTAGTGTAAGAAAAAATATTGTAATTGACAATTTGTAAGTGCCACCGTAGGCCTATGCAAAATAAAGATATTACATTTCATTTCATGTCAGTATGGTAACCGCTTCGCCATGTGGGTCGTCGTTACTCGTTCTACCCTATGTCATTTCAGTATAGTTAAATGATTTTTCTATCCATTCCAGCGAAATTAGACAAGTGCCCGATATGCAGAAGCGCGATTAAGAGCTACTTCTGCATACGGAACGATGACGAGCCGCTCTCCGACCTGAAGACGCAACAGTGGAACCGGCGTATCTTGGACCTCTTCCACTACCACTGATACAACGACCGGGGGGCCTAACCCTGCTGGTCCCGCTCCAAGAGGCCTTTGGTTTGGCCTGGCCTTGTTGACCCCGGTCCTGGCCTTCTCTGGTCCCGCAGGCCCTCGTCCGTTACTGGTGAGTGTTGATCGATGCTGTGATTGTGGATACTTTGTGTGTTTGGCTGTTATGATGTGGATCTCTAATACCGGGATTCATGTTAATCGTGAATAATTCTGATTTGGGTCCTATAATACCACCCATATGTTGAACTGATACTATGTAAAACTTCAGATACAATACAATATTACGTTTTAAGAGTTCCATAGGCATAACGACTCCTTTAAAGAAATATTGTGTATTGTTGTTAATTATTTAATAAAATAATGACAGAACCAGTAATGTTAAATAATTCATAAAAGTTAAATTTGCATAAACATTGAGTACGTACATTTTGTGAAATGAATAAAATAAAATTGAGCGTAATAAGTTTACCGCTGATTGGTTCGTTTATTACCACAGACATAGACTGTGTCAGTCACGTGTCGTGGCAAACAATATGATATTTTCCTATGCAATGTGTATCAAAATTATGTGTATAATACATATTTATGTATATCGTAATACTGCTGCACTGACACGAATCGTGCCTGTTAATATTTAAAAAAAAAAATTGCTGCCGCGAGTCGTGCCTGGCACTCTTCATGCCTGTGAGATGTAAACGAACTTTTGAAGGTAAACTTGGATGACATAAAGCTTCATTTAATATTTAATATATCTGACAAAAAAACAAGATTAAAAAAAATATAAAAATATTGACGCATAATTACTTTTAACCCGATGAAAAGCTCATTTTATTGCATTTTCTTGTTAAAAACTAACAAATATTGAGTCTTCGTTCTTAATTATCCGCCAAAAATACTTTTTAGACCAAACAGTAAAAAAAAATGACTTATAGGTCTAAGCAACTTCTTGTTCCTTGTTTTTTTGTCACCGATAAACTCAGATTCAAATCCAACCTTTTAAAATCTTCGATCATTTGACGAGTCAACGTTTCATATGGCTATTGTAAAAATAAACTCTATGTAAGTGCATATATCATGCTGTAGCGTAAGGCGTGAAACTCTATGTGATTTAGTTACGTATTTATCTTAATTAAAAGACAAGTCTGTATGAATGTATGTTGAAACCTCAAAAATAAGGCTGCGTCACATTGTTTTTTTTTTCATATGTATATTTTTTAGCTTTGTGGTTGCCGACTCACTTACATGAGGCAACATTAGTCTTCAGGAGTAGCAACACATGTGATTGACTTCAGATAGTACCGCTGTACAACATGAAGTTGCTTACAGATGTTCATGGACAGTGACCACTTACCATCAGGTGGACTGCATGCTCGTTTACTACTTCACTCTGATAAAAAAAAACTGTAATATTTTTTGTTTTTAACTTGAAATATAATGTGATGTTGCCTTTATAGCGTTGGAAAAATATTTTTTTAAATCAAAGTGTTAGTAGTTCAATTATTAAATTGTTTAGTGTGCATGCAAAGTATGAAACTGTGATATATGAAAAAAAAGCTTGTGAATTTGTTGTGTATAAAAAAAAATATGTAAATAAATAATTAATTAATTAGTTTAAATGTATTTTTTTAGTTTTAGCGATTAAATAACGGACTTGTATTCAAAATAGTGCACGGTGAAACGTAAGAGTAGTTACGAAGTGTAGTGTGAAAAAAATGTATGGTGTATTTTTTGGAAATCTTTCTTGTTGTCGTAGACGAATTAGTTGAAAAAGTTGTGAGTGTAAAATGTTTTTGACCATTAATTGAATAAATTTACAAGAGCGTAGGGCGTTTTTACACTTTTTTATACCTTAGGACATTTGAACGGATTTCAGTAGCTGAAACAGGCCTAATTCGATTGATAAAGTTGCGTCACAATCGATGTAGCATTCAAGCGTTAGAGCAATAATAAGTAGAATATGTTCATAGTGAAAAAATTGAAGCAAATTTATTCAAAATTACCTGTCTGAATTAATGGTCACTGTCCATCAGGTGGAGCGGTCACCATACCGGTCTGACACGCAGTGGGTACCGGGTTCGATCCCCGGCCAGACAGACATCTGAATGATGAGTTTAGGTTTCTGTTCTGGGTGTGAGTGTTTGTGCATAGCACCCACGACACAGGAGAAAATCCTAGTGTAGGTATATGAGTATAGAAAGCGTTTGTTTGTTTTATGTTTATCGTACCCATCTTCAAACTAAATACAGTGCAGAAATCAGATATTATTATGTAAATTGTTGTAGCGGTGAAAGACTATAAAAATATGTATAATTTTGAATAAATTTGCTTCTTTAATTTCTATATTTGGTCCATAAACAATAATAAATTAACGACTGAACAATATCCAAGTGCGATTATATTAAAATAATGTCTCCCTCATTAAAACTAATTTAATAAATGTAATTCAAATTATACAATAGTGATACTATTTATTTAAAATTACATCACTTTTATGTAATTGTACAGTCATACGCATAAATTTGTAAGGTATCAATAACCCATGAATAACATCAACTGTTAAGGTTGAGAATTAACTTTTAACTTTATTCTTAACATATATACTTAAGTACATAGGTTGCTTAACATAAAAAAAAGATTTTTCAAAGCCTTAGACTTCCAATATAGTAACATTGTAAATAGTCTCGGGACCACGATTGTCGTTTAAGAGGGGCTTAACCTAGGCGAAGGTGAGCTTTATCGTAGAATCTTGCGATAGCCCTTCATGGTCGATGGTGAAGAGCTCGATGGAATAAAGCTCAAGACAGTAATGATTAAAACAACGAATTGGTAACGAATCATACTACGAGTTAATAACGTTTTCTCAAAACGGTCACTGTTTACGTTTTACGTTAAACGTAAAAGTAAAGGTAAAATTTGACCTGTTTTGAAGTGAAACGTATAACTCTTGCTGAGCCAGGTTTCCATCTCGCAGTGGTCAAGTAATCGACGTTGTTAGATACATTTTACAAATTTATGCGAGATACTTTACTTGATAATAATTAAGTCTTATAAGCAATACTAAAGATAAAGTACGATTATTCAAAATTGTTCTCTAATTAACTAATTATAATTAACTATTTCCCTAATAAGATTAGTCCACTTACGTTTCATCGTGTGCAAGTTTAGTCAAACACGAGTTGAGTCATTGCGTAGATATGTCCAGTTAATGTCGATTCCTATAAATACCTACATAAAATTTTATGATATATTATAGTCCAAAGATCTTGTATATGGTCAGATTAGTGGAAAGACAATCTATTGTTTCTTTTACGCACACCATGATACGTGCATGTGTGCGTAATATGATAATAACATTGATATTTTGTAAAACAAAGCTTTTATAAGTTATTTGTTACAACGAATGATACTTGTCGAGGGAAATCTTGAAGTAAAACCCTACGAGGATATCGTGTCAATCGTCAGATGAGCTCGATAATAACATATTGCATTGGATTTAAGGTGACACAGCTCAAATCAATTAATTGAAATTCGTAATTCTATTTTTTTGATGCAATTTCTATAGTCAAGCGCCGTTCATTTCTACGGACATTGAACGTGGCAGACAAAATAGTATTCTTCTATACCAGTGTTTACAATGTGTGGGTCGCGAACCCTCAGGTGTCACCAAACCGTTCAGATGGGGGTCGTAAGTAACATATCGTCGTTTAAGTTCTAGCACCGCGTAAGTCGTTTTTGGAAATTTTTTTGGACAGACAAAAACTGATTAATTTTACATAGACGCAACTAAAGTTCCATTTTGTACTTTTAATTTTCTATAATTTAAAGGTACTATTGTGTCGTACCTTGATTCTGTTTGGACAAAAGCGACGCGTATTTCGATAACGATGATTTCAAAATGTCATTACCGCCAAAAAATGACTTACGCGGTGCTAGAACTTAAACGACGATATGCCGTAACGTTATCGCGCAAACACAGACAGTACCTGTCAAACTATTGTATAGAATAATATGAGTCTGTATATGTAAAAAAAAAACTTCATACGTCAATTTAAAAGCTTGATTTAGTCAAAATAGACTAAAATTAGTGGGTAACGTCCCACTAATTTTAGTCTATTTTGACTAAAATTAGTAAGTTCCCAGCAATTAATCTACACGTATACAATATTTTTGGTGAATTAAATTTAAACATTACATTTATAAGCTTAAGTTATTTTTGTTTAAAGTTTTATTTACACTCAATTAGCTTTTTATATATTTACAATGTATGTGTAAAATAGTCCATTGTTAATATAATGTTAACTATATGTACACTCAAGTGGATAATTATAAAATATGTCATGAAACGAAAGTATATATTTGTTTCGTTATATATTTTATTCTGTTGTCTACTTTTTAGTATGCATATGGCCTCGTCCTAATTAGCAAGCCAATTAACATAATTTAAATGCAAATTTAAGTTTAAAATCCTTTGTGGATTGTTTCCTAAGGCATCAATGTTAAACAGTAGTGATAAGCTTTGCTGAGACACGAGGCGATCCAACTTAGTCCTAAAGGGTAGCAACGCATCTGTGGCCAACCTTAGGTATAACATCGATCATATCTGGTGTTTATTATACGTTCACATGCTCAATAGTGATCGCTTACCCAGACGCCTAAATTTTATAAATAAATTTTCATGAAAATTAAACCAAGTTTCAAAATAATCCTCTATGGTTTTCACCATGTAGATATTATAGAGGATGAAAAGCATAGAGATTATCAATCAAATTTATTATTGAGTTCAGCAAAGCTGTAGCACCTGATCATGATCAAACTCAAAATTTTTTTGCACATAAACAATTTTTAATGTATTTTTTATGTATTTTGTTTTTTTTTTGCATTAACATTTCGATTGCTTGTTTTTTAGGACGAGTTTATCATATAGTCTTCCATATTAGTACCCTATTGTAAGATTTAGATCTCACTGTCGTGTGACAAGGCCACTTTTAAACATTGTAATTTAACTAAGTATATAATAGACTCCTAATTATGAGAATACATACATACAGTGAAATAGCTGTTATGTAAAGTCACGCTTACAAATATTTTAGGTTTGTATTTTTCGCGCATGGCCAATAGAGTTAAATGACAGTAACAAACGATCTTGCAGCCCACCTGCATCATCCATCCATCTACTGGTGAACACATTTTCATTTGTAACAGACTGCTAAAACGGACAAGACGATATATCCGAAGTTTATTTATTTATTTATTTATTTATTTATTAACATATATCTACATCTACCATTACAGATTGTCCAATTCGATAGAGTAGTTAAAAATTATTAATGATTATACCAAAACAATGTCAAATATTAAAATTAACAGTCGTATATGTCAATGTTATAAATTATGTCAAATTAAAAATATAATTGTAGTTAAAAATAATTAAATGATATAAAATAATTAATCACAGATGCGTTATTACCCCAGAAGACTTAAGTTGGAACGTCTCATATTCATAGACATAATTGTCTTATCCATCAAAGTCGACCCAGAAAGAGCTCTGCTATCTTTGAAATTAATTATTTTCAACATACATGGTGAATCTATTTTTTTTATCAATTAGCAGTCTAATGTTACATTGTCTATGATTACTCTGTAGTTGAACAGCTGGCCATTTGTGTGTTCATTTTGACACCTTGTTAAAAATGTCGCATAATATGTTTGTAATGCAATTTACGAAATAAACTACATTTTTCTCTTTAGGTGCACCGCACACGTGTAATATTCACAATGTATTGATCAATAATTGAGCTCGAAGCAATTTATTGACGATATATGTTTTCCTGTCAACAATACTCTTATGCAATATGTATGTAACCCCTAATTATGTAATCTGCAACGAATAATCTGAACTATATTTGTGAATTAATATTTCAATTCTCAACTCTAATCCAATCTCGAAGATACTGCCATAATCATGTGTGAATTAGACGTGTCAATGTATTATGCTCTTTGAAAAAAAAAATGTTTTATTTTTATGCGTGTTTCTCAGTGTATCAACATGTATGTTTGGTCCTACCGGAATTTTGCGGAATAATTAGTACAATTGTTCTAGATTCCAGGTAACAAAACAAATAAAGCTAATATTTTATGCCAATTTCACAATATTACGTTATATACACATAATCTTTCTATAGTAACTTTCCATAGCAAGTTGTGAATTGAAATTCTTTTATAATTGTTTGCCTTTAACTTATTTTTTTTTGTTTTTGCTCATTTTAATCAAGTAATCTTTTCACTTGTGCAAGTAACCTTACTTCGGTACAATGAACGAATGTAGTATGCAAGTCGACGTTTAGATATTAAACAACCCGTTTCCTATGAGGCTAGTATTATTAAATATATTTATATAAATATATATTATAATTTATTATTAAAGCGATGATCGAAATTGTATATTTTTGTCTAGATTATTGTAATGAAATTTGTGAATAAAGATGTACGCCAAAATCTGTAATCTGTTTTTCATTTTTGAACCCTAACAACTAACAGTAATACTGGATGTTAGATACGCTACAGTGACTATTCTAGTTTAGAACTATATTACAATTATTTTGTCAATAGTAATGTGTATGTTTTAGAATAAAGAAGTGATAAATGAACACGCAGGTATAAGCCACGAGATGGAAAGTCGCCACTATTGCTCATGAACATCTTTAATATACCCCAGATATGAATACTCTGACCTGAAGGTGGCCACAAGTGCTGATACCCCTGAGGACTAACTCTTAGCAGAAATTGTAAAATTTCTATCGGTAGGCAAAAATTGGATAGATTGATTATTAATAACGAGCGTATGTTGGAACGCATCGAATAGGTAAGTTACCTTTACCGCACTTCAAAGCGGAACACAAGTGTTTAATAGTACTGTTTTTAGGCAGAAATACATGGTTATAGTGTTTTATTACAAACTTCATCGTCCAATATTTTGCAATAAATATTAGATATTTATTAATAAATATTTTCTTTATAAAAAGAGTTTTCTTACAAACTTTATCGCCCAATATATTGCAATAAATATTGTAATTGCAATATCAGCGTTGTGCTAAGATGCTACGATTTTCT
>MOOZ01000247.1:37817-63694 GCA_002930495.1 Cecropterus lyciades | reverse complement strand
AAGGCGGCGCACACGAGCGACACGTACTCCGCCAGGCTGCAGTCCAGCGTTGGGGGAGGGAAGCCCACTTCGTTGAGTGTCTCTTCGATCGACTCCGGCCATTCCTCCATCAGGCTGTCGATGTCTGGCATTTTGCTGAAATAACAGTGAAAGTATACACATTATTATTGAAAACGAAAAAGCTGGACCTGAAGAACACGGCGGGATACCGTCGGATTCCGAAGGCACAGGACCGGTTGGAGTGGCCGTTTAGGGGAGGTCTACGTCCAGCAGTGGACCTCGAAAGGCTGATGGATTGATGGATGAATACAAATTATTAATTCTTTTGTAAATAAATTTACGGGTTATTAACACCAAATTGATGTTCTGGCATCGTATCGAAAAAAGTAAATAAATAAAAATGTTTACGCTGATATGATTCTTCAAAGGTCTACAATAACGCAATCATCATAACATCAGAGATGGACCATTTTTAACAGCAAATTCAGTGATATGAATTTCGTCTTCGACATCGTGCACCGCTTAGCTACCTTACAAATGTTTGATAAAAAAACATCTTTATTGGCGAGATCCGTGCTTAGTAGACGAAATAAACGAATAAAAGTTGCCTAATATACCTTGTATAAGTAACCGTCGGCGCCGGTTTGGACATATGCAGTTCGCTTACATCCTTTATCCACCTTTCAATAGCCTTAGGATTTTTCTCAGCATCTTCTATCTTCCTCGTTAGCTTTTAAAATATGAAGAACATAATTCGAATAAATAATTAAGTGTGATAAAAGAATATTCATATCTGTACTATGGTAAGATTACGAACTATGTAGCAATGAAGCAATAAAACAAGCAAATGGGATTTCATCTAAATATATTACAGGCGTACACACTCATCACTGCGTAACGAATAATAAAAGTAAATATATTTAATACATAATTACATTTGTTATTATTCAAATATAAAACAACCAATTAACTGTTTAACAAATAATAAAAACAAAACTATTTAATAACATCACTATTATTGATCAAAATAAATTAAGCGCATAGAATCGAATACGAGATGTGATTAATAACACCATTATTTTTGTACAAATAAGCGTTTATCGATAAGTGGCGCACCGAACTCACTGCCTATCGCTTATAACTTTTATTGCATCGCGGAAAAAGGGAAGCCTACTATAAATATGAAGCGTACCACAGTAGCATACTATATATAACCATACCACTGTAGATTTAGCGCTACTGGTCTTTGAGAGAGCTCTCAGCTGCAGGTGCAGAAGCGCGGAGTCGCTCTGTTCCGCTGACGGCTCGTCTAATACCGTAAGACCTGGAATAAAAATCATAGTAATTTTGTGATATAAATGATAACATGATAAGATATTGTTTTAGTAATGAATATTTCAAAATTACAGCTTTCTATATTATGTCATGTCACACATGCATCAACTATAGATAATTAACAAGAATCCCGCCATTTTAGTTTCCGTTTTTTTTTTTTAAATTAAGTGTTGCAACAGTAGGTATATTGAAATAGACGGAAACTATTCGTAATACTAATAGATGCAATGCGTCCCCAAAATATTTAAAGTCATAAATATTTTGGGGACGCAGGGTATATATTTGTATAGTGGGATTTGTTTTTAAATTTAATAATTAATAATTAGTAAATAATTAATAATAAGAGTTGAAACCTGAATAGGTCTTCAATTTTAAAGTAATTTGGAAATTCAGTGAGTCGTTTTATAAATTTTTAATTTAGTGGCTTCGTACTACAGATCCGGTCTATTAAAACAACCCAAACCTCACCCAAATTATCGATATGGTCTAACGCCGCGTCGGCCAGCGGCAGGCCGCGCGCGCCGCACGCCGGCGTGCTGACCTTGAGGAAGGCGTCCGTGTCGCCCACCGCCGGCATGTACTCCGGTACGAAAGGCTGCAAACGCAACTCGATGTCGATCTTCTGTGGTGTATATCTGATAGAGAGGGTTAGGTTTAGATATCGTAACAGCCGTAGTTAGAGGAGGAGTTTGGAGGTTTAAAAATAGATTTTTTGGAAACACATTTTGAACTCATATCGATACAAACCTGTGACACGTATTGGCCGTCATTTTATTTAGTAGTAAAACTATCTTTGCTTTACGGCGAAGAATTAGATCGCGAGAAAACCTACACACGTTAGAGTTCTTTAAAAAAACTTCTCAAAAGTGTGTGAAATCCACCAATTCGTACTTGGTCACATCGATGGACTATGGCCTAACACACTTTCATTCTGTGAAAACACCCGTGCCCAGCTGTAGCAGGAGGAAAAATTAAAAGATAAACGTTTTTGTAACTAGTAGGTGCAGTCAGAAGATTCCAATCAAAAATTACATGAATTATTTTTATTCTATTCGATGATTTATTTTTTAGAGTAAGCGTTAACTTAATAAAATATTTAAAATCTATAAATAAAATAGATGAACTAAAGCCTTAACTGTGTCATGAACCCTTGGCATTGAAGTAATTATGCAATAAAGAGGTCGACAAACTTGATACAGACTAGTTTGTAACACGACACTTCAACTGGTATTAACTTCATCACTTGCTACTCAAGTAGCGTGTAGGGCAATAATGTGATAATAGACATTATATTGAATGAAGTGTCTTTGATGTTTAGCTCTAACAAATTCAGAACCTGTCATTATAATATCATTCAAAGCATCTTTCAAAAGAGGCAACGAAATTTCCTTTAGAGGATCTAGACCTAGCTGAAAATGCCTTTCAAAGAATTTTGTAGTCATTTAAAAAATCTTCAAATATAGAGCAATCCCTTACTGGATGGACTTACAAACCTTCAAGAATCGTTGTAAGGATGGACTCATGTAAATCATATTAAAATTAGGCTGAGGGGCAGGATTAGCTCCTACTTCCTTATTCCTACTTCTGGGAATCCTCTCCGCTAAAGATTACGGATGGACTTATGTACACATGTTTTGAGATGTTGATTCCATTGATCGTTTTTGTCTTATAAACGTGACTTCAATTTACGAATAAAGTAATAATAAGAGGAAACCTCACTTCATAATGTACTGGAATATGTTCTCCATCTCAGGAGGAACCTTCAGGTCCTGGAACTGCTTGGGGTCGTAGGCGCCCTCCGCGGGGATGACCACACCGCCGCCGCGCTTGCGTCCACTGCCCAACAACGGCTCTGGTCTCTCCAAACCTATATCACCACTGTCCGTTTCTGCAAATATTAGAATATTGGTATATGTTAACTGAACGTTATCTATGTATGATGGCAGCCGCGTTACTTTTTATTTTTTTACAAACAAACTGTATATTTGAAATTAAAATTATCTTGGGACTAACACAAGCGCATCAAAGTTTCTTTGTCCTATATTAAATTGATAATAGTTATCTTTGGTTGGCCCGTGGCAGGGATCCCTTATCATCAGATAGGCTAGACGTTATTTACCAGAATTAGAAGAATCATGTCGTTTGCTCGACTGTCGGGCTCGGTCACCGCTCTCGTTTGCCGGTCGGGACTCTCGGATATCTCGATCTTTGTCCGGCGATTTCGGCTTCCTCTCCGGGGACTGTAAATCAATAGCAATAAAATATAATGATAGAACTATGACCGCCACACCTATTTGTACACTGAAGCAGTAACCACATCTGCCACCAAAACACAATGTTTCGGTGAAATGTGATTACCTGCCTAATTTCATATGTGAAACTTAGTCGTCTGGAATGGGAACGCTTCTGTGATTGACTTCAGATAGAACGCCTATTATTTTGCAACGTTGCTTATAGGTAACCATGGGAGGCAGTGACAATGGACTTCAGATTGACTGCATGCTAGATTGTTACTTCAGTCGATTAATTAAAAACGAATCATTCCAACTTCATCTTCGATAGGAGCACCACATCTTTTGCGAATCTTGGATAGAATTCCAATCCTATATATGGTGAATTACAGATTTCCAGATGGACAACAGTCACTACCAACCATCAGGTGGACTGCATCTTTTATTGTTTCGTGTGTCGTTTTCATCGCTTTTTTTCCATCTGATATTGAGTTGTGTGAAATCGATATTGTTGCGTGGTCTCCCCTGTCCGTATTATACAAGAATGTAGGTCACATACAAGAAACGATAAGAACATATTACCTAGTTACATAATTAAGCGAATATTTTCCTTTACTTTACATATCCTTTACTTTCATATAGTACTCGATACAAAAATGATTTGAAACGTAATCTATTTCATAGCAGCGTTTTCGCCGTTTATAGCAGTAATATAAACATTATTTGCATACCATTCAAATATTTCTGTAATCGTAACATCTTTTCGACTTTAGTTTAAGTAGTACCCAAGATCGTTTATGAAAGTGTTATAGGTTTGTGAAAGTGACATGACATGAAGAAGGCTTATACTATACCTCTTCTTCAGAAATGTCAGCGGTGAACTTATCGGGGCTGGAGTCACTCTCGCTGTCTGAATCGAAGTCATGCCGCGCGGTGTGTCGTGCTGGAGGGTTAAATTTCGCCATTTCCTCACCCTCCTCTGAGCTGGGACTTTCAATCTCCCTCGCGTTCACAACTGCGACACTCTCGTCGTACATTCCTCGGAAGTCCTCAGTGTCGTTAAAAGTTTGACAGTGTTTGTCGTTCGTTGTCATGGCAACGCGCTCGCTCGTACGAAGTGGCGACTGCAAGTGGCTCCAAGACGCTATTTTTTTGGAAATATGAATTCCTGGTACCGCTTGGCACGACACCTGCGCGTGTGAACGATGGCAGCGTAGGTAATGAGGACACTAAGCTTGAGAGGTTTCTCGTTCTTCATTGTTTCTTTACCTCCAAATCCCCCGTTAGCCCCACAGATTAAATAATGGTTCTTTATATTTATATAAATATAAAGAGAGACATACTTTTTCGAGGCATTCCATCTTAGTCCTCAGGGGTAGCAACGCATTTGGGGCTAGCCATAGGTGAGATTTGATTTTACCTAGTGTTGATTACAGATGTCCATGAGCGGCAGTAGCCACTTACCATCAGGTGGGCTGCATGCTCGTTTGCTACTATCCATATTATAAAAAAAAAAGAAATGGGTATCATCTCTTTACCAAACCTAGCTTTCAGCTATACCAATTAGGTAATTTTCCAAATATGTATGTTATTCGTACTCGGCGACAGCGCTCAATATCAACATATAGATATCGATTTTCCAATTCATAGGGGGTATCTCGTTATAAGGTAGGTTTCGTATATAAGTCTAAACCACTTCAATTAAATTCATAAAATGTCTACTCGTCGTAGAACAGTTTCGTAGTCGTGATCTAGCGAAGTATATTGAACGTCCAATTGCGAACTATGTAGGTTCTAAACCAACATGTACTTTTTATGGCAAACATTCAACAAAAAAATACGACAGAATTCCCGTGGGTCTTATTTTTTGTTGAATATTTTTTTAACTTATTTTTAGTCGAGATCTGATTTCTAGCTTATTTTACCTCTATTACCTCTAATTTTTGCAGATCCTAAGTACCTACTCAGATATAAGTATCTAGTTTTGTAACAATGACGCGTAGGTCTTCACTAATTCAATGATATTGGCCTTGTGCGGAATAGTGAATGTATTATGGAAGCCAGTAATCCTGCTCTGAGAATAACTAAATAATGCACTTGTTCACGTGCTTAATTTTTTTTACAATTTCTTGTATGTAGAATTCATGTTTCTTTCACAAAAAAAAGATAATTTGTGCCTATGACAGTACTTCGTTGTAAGTTTTTTTTAATATTTCATAGTAAAAAGCATGGGTATACCGAATTTTATAGATGGTAGAAATATTCGACTCTGGAGAATTTGCCGCTACATGTAATTCTACCTTTTGTCCGCATTATTAAGCACCACTGTGTTGTCTCTCGAATGTTGCTATAGGCGTACCAATGCATCATGCCAACCATAAAGACCATATACGTAATTATATAGGCTTTGTTATGGAGGGCGGTCAACGAATAAAAAAGGAGTCCCTGATTTTTCTGGACGTATGGCATGTGTTATCCAGAAAAAAGTGGCTCTGAAACTAACAAATAATTTCTCGCCAGAAGATTCCAGAAACCATAAAAAATTCTCCTTGTCCATGATAGAAACACGATTTCAGTTATATCTGGTTATAGGTTCCGGATTCGTCACTGCTCATAAAGACGATCTTGTTTTAGATACAAACTAATTAAGGTAATTTTACATCTGTAATTGTGATAAAATGTGTATATACCTATATATTTTTTATCACATTGGAGTAGCAAACGAGAATGTAGTCAACCTGATTGTAAGTGGCCACTGGCCCATGAAGATGTTCATGGGCCAGCAAGCAACTTCATATAGAACTGAGGTTCTATCTGAAGTCCACCACAGATTCAACGCCACTCTCGGAAGACTAAGATGATCGCCTCATATATCTAATGTAAACCGGTATATTTTAATAATTTGTAGAATCACGAAGACCACCAACCTAATTTGAGCACGTGGAGGCGCATAATAAATAATTCCCTTGTGAATGTTAATTGGTGATTGTTCTTGTCCATCACGCTCCACTAGATTCGCGGCCGAGCTGAAACTTAACACGCATGATTCGATAGTATGGAATATGACACATATGTAATCTTTGTACATCGTTATATTTCAACAATCACTTTGTTGTATAATGTCGGATTTATTACACTGTAACAAACTACGTGCAATCTACAAATAGTAAAAACAATATTCGCATAAACGGATATAAATAAGATAAGAATGTATTATTTATAAACGTGTTTAAAAAATAATCTTGCATTTCTCTCATTTAATTACATATTAAGTGTTTGCGTTGAAGCAACATAGTGGTATCAGCTCCACGCCTCTCCTAGTTAGTGATATGTAGAAAAATATATTTAATGAGACCAAACGACTCTCCCTCCCGCCCCCTAGATCACGCTTTGCAGCAATTACCATAGGTATCGGATACCATAGGTATAGGATGGTATTTGTATCTAAGTTTTATCAATGAACTAGGAATATATTTCCCAGTCACATCCCTGCGCTAGGATTAAGTAACGATTGTCACAGATGCACACACAGATAAATAAAGAAACACGCAACTCCAGAACAGACAAAAGAACAGAACCTGTTCGAGATGAATCCCGAACTCTATGTGGCTCACCTATCTAAAACATATACATCAGTCTTTCAGGTTATTTTGAAAAATCTGTGATTTTCCTATGCCGACTAAACTCACAAACGGTCCCAGACAAAAATAAACCACGAATAAACAAACATGTTGTTCCCGCGGGGCATCGAACCAGTAACGTCAATAACAATATCACACACTACGTCGTTAAAAGAGTTGAAAGTAGGTAACTAACAGTTAACAGCCATATTATAAAAACAGTTTAAGGAAATTAAATTTATTTTTGTATCTCTGTCTCGTCTTAAAGATTTAGATCTTTACATCTAAACATCATCAACAGCAGGATAATCCATTAACGTGTTTATTGAACTGTTAATAGGAATTGTAGAAGTGCTTCATTTCGAACAAAGAATACTCCGCTATCCATATCTTTAATTATTAGTACCTTTATTATAAATAAACAAATAATATTGTCCCGACGGAAATGTGTAGAGGAAACTGATAACTAGCGACCAAGTAATAAATTAAACAATTTGTAAATTATTTTTCAGGACCATTCACCACACTCGCTCTGTAGTCTTCCACGATAAAATAATTCAACATATTGTATTATAGACACGCCTAATATAGATCTATTCTATTCTCATTGAGGTAACTATCATATAAACGAAAACACAACAAGTCCTCTCGAGCTTACTACATAAAGCAAATATACAGATTAAAGTATGTAGTGCCGAGTACGAATTAGAATTTGGAAGGAAAATAAAAATGCCTGGTTTAAAAAAATCAATAACTTTAATAACTAAAATAATGTCAGTTTATGTCGTATTTTACAAAAATAGTATAACAACCCGTGCGCTAAACATGTGCTACAAATAGGACACGCTAATAATTGTGCACCAAATTCTTACACGCGAAATTTTCCGACAGATTATCGATGTTTGATAAATTTGTCTATACATTAAAGATGTTTTTGCCACAACTTTTATGAGATCCACAATTAATGGTCTCAATGTAAAAGCATAAATAAATCGTGCGTCGATTTTGTCATATTTCAAGTTTTCTCGCAATTAAAATTTTGAATTCCATATAGGAATCAATGTTATTAAAGCCGATTAGTACATTCAAAGATAGATACTTAAAGACCTCCCCATATACTATCATAAACATTATAGAAATCAATTTATGAAAACAGTCGCATTTCTAGCACGTGACCATTTCGATAAAGATGGAGCTTTCCACAGATCGGGCTATGGTTAAGATCAAACAATTTTCAAACATAATTTTACTAATTCCTATAATTCTAATAGTAATTAGTAACAAACAATTTCCATTATCACTGCAAGTAGACGAAGCAGCAGGATACAGCTAGTTCTCACTACAGTACAATTTTAAATTTAAATTTTGCTCACTTATTTTCGATTATTAAGTTATTATCACTAATTTTCGCGTGCAAGAACAACGTACACAATGATTACATATTCGCTATCCACTAATACATTTGTACACAGGCATTTAGGTCGATTATAGTGGGAATGGACAATTTTAATACAATTTCAGTACAACACATGCATTTTTGAGTTTCTTCTGATTCTAGAAATATTTTAAACATTCTACAGTCACAATATTAAATAAAAAAATACTGTTATTTTTAAAATATTTTCAGAATTGAATCAGGAATTAAAATACTTTCGAAAAATATCTAATCTTGCAATCAAGTTGCATGCAAGTGGAAAATGACTTAAAAAAATATATTTTATGATACATATACACATCTAACAAATCTAAAGACAATTCCGTGGCCAGTTTACAAATTCTAATAAAATAATTTTCTGTTTCATTATGTCTACTTATAGGATACAATTTCATCAAAACAGTTGAATTTGTATTGGAATACACATTATAAATTACCTATTTTCAATATAAGTTTACGGCGATCTCAAAAATCTAACATGACTGAGTACCGCTGGTAGGCGATTCAAAATACACACTGTAATATGAACATTTAAAAAATCATATATTTACCAAAATAATCAAGATCTAATTTCTTAATTATTTGATAAAATGTCCAAAAATATGTTGAATCTACGTATACAATAATGAAAAAATATAATTATATACCTAATTATTTCTCCAATATCAATATTAACGCGAAAACATAATTACAACAGTTAAATTTAAATTAACTTATGATTATTTATAAAATAGGTTTTATTTGATAAGAAATGGCAAACAATGAGTATATAAACAAATTGTGGATTTAGTTTTCAGAAATTATTCGTACTACATAAACTAAATGTGATGAGTTCGATAAACATTCTTACATACCCCCAATCATTCGTTACACATTTAGATTATGTCCAGCATAATGCAAAATGTATAAAAAATGCTGTATTTAGAAAAAGAAAACTTGCTAATCCCGTAATAGATTGTTAAAATTACTTACAGGAAAAGAAAGTCAGTTACCAATAAAGTGTGAAATTTAACATTATTATAGATATTCTACACACATTTAAAGCAGATTTAGTATTAAAATGAGTTTCAATTTGTATCACAAATTACAGTCTTGGTACTATTTTGGCACGCGCAGAGTTATGACTTGTTGCAACTTATCGTAAAATAAGCCGCACAAGCGTTGAAACACCAGCCTGGATCACAGGAAAACTATAAAAATTTACGTCTAAACTGAAATAAGTTCATCCAACTTTATTGATGAGTTCATCGCAAATTGCGGTTAGCTCCTCATTGGCCTTAGTTTTTTGAGTGAGCGTCTCTTCAAGAGATGTTATGTGTAAATCTTTTCTTTTAATCATGGCGTTCAACTTTAGTACTTCCGCTTCGTGCGCACGGTTCATCTTCTCCAACTCCTGATTTGCATGGTTTAGTTTCGATGTTGCGTGTTGTTTAAGTAGTTCGTAGTTGTTCTGCATTTTCGTAAAATTATCCTCAAATTCCTTAATCGATTTCTTATAAGTGTCCTCGTTTGCTTTGCAACTCAGAATTATCTGCTTACTTTTCTCGTATTTGCTGTGCAAGTCACTAAAAGATACTTCCATACTAGTCAAGTGCGCTGTTTGTTCGTCTCTTTCTTTTATCAGCCTCATTCGTTCTTCCGCATTACGTTTTTTGTCCTGTTCAGTTTCTGCTATCAAACTAGCTATTGTCCTCTCATACTCCTCTACAACAGTCGCCATACTTTTGTTTATTTTTGTCTTTTCCGACAGGCGCTCGTTTAAATCGTTTATTTTAGTGAGTCTCTCCGTGCTTTCTGCTTCCAAATTTCTCACCTGAACCTCTAATGCAGCTAGTCTATCTTTCAGCTCTTTGCTTTCACATCTTAAATTATGCACATGTATTTCTTTTTCAGCCAGCAACTCTCTTAATTGTGTGATAGCCAGATCAGTTTCCGTGTGTTCTCTACTTACAAGAGGAATGGAAGTGTTGTTGTCCAAATGTGAAGAGTTGCCACTTAGAGAAAGAAGTCTGTCGATTACGGCCATGGCAGGGGAAGTGAAGGTTAATGATCGCCGATTTAATTTTGGTGGAGTAGCAGATCTTCTTGGAGAAACAATGGAACTTACAGCGGGATTAACAACCATCATTGGTTTCGACAAGGTTGATGATAGATCTTCATTGTACTCTTCAACTGGGACATAATTATCTTTCTCAGTAGACGGACCAGCTATAGGTTTTTCAATGTATGCGTCTTTTTGCGTAGGTTTTGTGAGTTTCTTAGGTGTACTTTGTCTTTTTTGTACCTTACTAAGAGCAGCAAGAACGCCATCGGATGATACTCTTTTGGCAAATAAGGGGTCGAATTTCAGGAACAAACTTTCTTTACCGCTGTCTAACACTGTAGAGCTCTTGTTTTGATTAAGAAGAAATTCAAATGCGTCAGCATCAATAAAGAGTTCACCATTTTCCAGATTTTCATCTTTCTCTTGAGGAGCTATTTCATCGAAATTCATCATATCACTGACAACGTCCATATCTGTCACCTTTTCAATAAGCTTTAAATCTTCTGCCTCTAGGAAAGGCCCTTCAATAGTATCTTCATCTTCTGTAAGAACTTCACGAACAGTCGTGTCTTTTTCATTAGAATTATTTGAAGAGCATGTTGTGTTACTAATGTTAGACGAAGAATCTTTTATAACAATTTTATCAAATGTACGCTCACCTACTTCTGTAGTTATATTCATGGTACTTTTCGTCTCTTCTGTCATAAATGTGGAATTTATGGTGGAAGGTGGTGGAGACATACGCATTTTGGATTTAGTTGCAAAAGGATTGAAATTCATATCATCAATTTCAGGCAGATTAAAAACATTTCTGGATCGGTTCATGACAGTGCTTTCGCCTGATGATGTACCTAAGGAGAAATATTGCTCAGAAGATGATGTGCTTTTATCATTTAAAACAACAGCGGCTGATTTAACGCATTTCACTTCTTCATAAATTTGTTGAATGTCTTCTTTTTGAACGGGAGAAATCTGTTCTACGGTAGCAATTACGTTGTCATTAGCGCCATCGTATTTTTTATTATCTTCTTGAGATAAAATCTCAACATCATTTTTGATATTCCCCTTTTTATCTTCTTGAGATGTTGTAATTGCATTTTCGGGTTTAGCATCTGATATATCTGTTATGGGCAGAGAGGTAGTAGTATTTAAAACATCGTTAGATAACATCGCCTGTGTAGGAGCACTGGTTGACGCATTATTAGTATTTATTGCAGGTATAATTTCTTTGGTTGGTAATTTGTTATTAAATGTTCTGTTAAAGTTTTTCTTTTGTGTTGGCTTTTTCCTTTCAGGCTGAGATTTACGCCTGTTATTAACTTTTTTAGGAACTTCCTCAAGGCTTTTTGTTTCTTTAAAGGTGTCAGAAGGGTGAATAGGTGAATCGGGTGTTGGAGACATTCGAATCTTCGTTTTAGTTGCAAATGGATCATCGATATCATCAAAGTTGAAGTTATAACCTTTTGACACAATTTTTGGTGATATTGGGGGCGATGAGGACATTTTTGTCTTTGTTTCAAATGGATTTTCTGCATTTTCTAAAGACTCTTTATTTAGTTCCGTATCTAAAGCCAGATCCGTAACTGAAACGTAAGGGCTGTTATTAGCAGATGTTATTATTTCTTCGTCAATCTCTTGTAAATCCTTTTCCTTATTAATATTATCATCCACTTTATCTTGGTTTCCATGTTCGAATTTATCATCTTTATTTGTATCGTCAGATTTCACTGGATTTAATAAACCCGCCACATCAATATTATTTAAAGCGGAAGTAACTGCAGCATCTTGTAAAACTGTTTCTTTTACGTCTTCACTATTTGTCAATACGTTTACATTAATAGCCTCACAAGCTTTTTCAGTGTTTGGCGTATTTTGAGCATCTAAATGTGTGTCAACAGATTCTGTAGATTTATCACTGAATGCACCTTCAATTTGAATATTAGACATCGCAATATTGGAATCAATTTCGGAATGTGCAAGATTTTCAGTAAACATACAAATTTTATCAAGAGGTGATTCAGATTTTATGTCATCTAACTGTGTATCATGTTGGGTATTAATATTACAAGTTTGTATTTCGTTTAGTTCATCTTTAACTGGAATATTTTTCATGTTATCTAAATTGTGATCAACTGTTACATTTAGTGGGCATGCCTCATCTTTAAGACTTTGAGTTGCATGTCCATTGTTATCCATAGTCATAGTAACATCAGCTACTGATTTATTGGAACTTTCAAGGTCTACTGTCATATTACATACTTCGAATGTAACATCTTGTGAAGTACCAAGCTCAGTACATATGTTGTTAGATTCTGCGAGAACTTGTTCAATGTCATCTTCATCGGGTAATGGAATTTCTGAAGGCGATTTACTTATAACCATGTCATTTCCTATGCTGAGCTCAGGAATCTCACGGTCGTTGTCTTTCAACACATTTGCAACATTAGATTCCATATGTAAGCTTTGAATAAGATCTGCTTGAGATTCAAGATTGTCACTTGTATGCATATTTAAATTTCCTTCATTTACTCTTGGAATATCTTCAATATTTTCAGAATTTGTTGTATTAAATGTTATGTCGTCTACTTGCTTATAATCTACATCAATATGTGAAAAATTTTGTTGTACATTCAATGTGGATTCCATATTGTTAGTAGAAATAACATCTTGAAAGTTTATTGATTCTCTGAGGGGTAAATTTGCAATACTTGTACTACTTCCATGAATAGGACTATGAACAATTTCATTTAAATCCTTATGATCTATAGGTATTTCACTATCTACAATCTGGACATTTATGTTATTAGATCTTAATAATCCTGGATTTGGTTCACCCTGTAGAAGTTGTGTATTTCCAAAATTATCTGGCACATATAGCGTTTGATTATTTGGCACAGAAATAATTTGGGCATTTATTTCTTCTTTTATAGCTACATCACAACTAGCAGAGTGATTGGTTGCATTTTTCACGTAAACCTCTATATCTTTCTTCAAATTATCTGAATCATTAGTATCTTTTAATTCTACTGGAGAATATTCCGAGTTCATATCGTTTGAATATTCTGTATCATTTAATTTTACTGCACAAACATCTGGTAAGCTAACAATGTTGCCAATTACTCCCTCAGAAAGTAATTCAGTACACATTATTTTGGTTTCATCTAAGCTTTTCTTATTTTCAAAAGTACTGTTTAAATTTAAATCTTCAATTTTATTAACTGCAGCAGATGTATTAACATTAATAATGTCTAGTATTTTTTCAACATTATTAATAATCTTACCATCAGTTATAAGCTCTTCAGGTTGTTCAGGACTTCTGACCAGAGACTCACTTTGCAAATTGACATTATATTCTTGAGTTGCTAATGAACTTTGTTCATCATTAATGATTGCGTGATCATGAGATTCACTTTTTAACATGCCCATTGTTGCTCCTATAATTTTACTAGAGTTTTCTACTAAAGATCTAGCAAAAATATCAGTAACTGTCTGACTGATTGCTGTTGACTGTTCGGAAGTTTTTACACAAATACCTTCTGTATTTATATTTTGTGTGGCATTCATATTCAAGCAGTCTAATTCATTTATTCTCTTGTTCGGCGCATTTTCTATTAAGTCCACAGTAACATTGTTTACTTCATTTTTATTCGCCATGTCCATTTCCTTGTAATCAGATACACAAGATTCATTTTTAGTAAATGTAGTTTCACAATCCAAGAACTCATTATCTGACTCCACTGCGAGGGCCCCGTCAATTTTCACTGGAATTTGCTCAATATCAGTCATAGTTCTGTCTGCTATACCTGATTCATTGCATGATATATCCATGTATTCTACAGTGGTGTTCATTTGTTCACCAGCAGTCTTAACTTCAGATGTGATTGGGTTCTGGAAAAACAATTTGTGTACTGGAATCTTTTCTTGTTTAAAAATAATTGTGGTCTCATCCTTCCACTGCAGCTCTCTTTCCAAATCATCGTTGAACACCACACTTTCCTTGAGAGGACTGCTTCTTCTCGAAGTGTCTTTTTGCTTAGCAGCGACAGGTGTTGATGCTTGAACAGTTACTTCAGACTCATTTGTCTGGCTTATTGATAACTGAGATTCTACTGGACTGAGTATGTCCTTTGGTGCCTTGTCGTCAGCAAGTGGAATAGGACTTTGAGATGGACGAAACATGCTCAGGACACTCTTCAATCCTCTCATTATTGGTGAACCTTCGGACTTCGGAATTTCTTTTGTCGGTGTTGTCGCTTCTGGAGTATTTGTGACAGAGGATGATGTGCTCGGTGATGATAAGTTTTCATCATTGTTGGTGTCAACAGATATGATAATATTATTGTTATCAGGTTCTATCAATCTTCGCAGGGAAGAGTTCCTGTTACTGTCAACAAAAGGATCCCCTGACAGTGTTTGTAGAGGAAGAACTTTTGATTTAGTGACACTCTCACTTCTGGTCAACGTGGAATTCAACGATCTTGTTAAATTACCATTCTCTGTTCCCAGAGTGTTATTGAGGTAATCCTCACCTGGATTACAGTTTCTGTTGTCCAAACATGGCCCAGTGAGGCTTTTGGACATTGGGGAGGACGCCGGGGTGAGTGAATACCTTAACTTCATGTTCAGTTCAGAGACATCTAACTCCTCATACCCTTTCTCAGTACACGGTGTCCTTGACAACACATTGTTGTGGTGGAATGTGTTCTCTTTATTGTCGAAGTCACTTTCTATAGCGTCTATATCCATCGGCTCTATTTGAGCCATTTTAATAAATAATAATCACTCGCATTAATCCGATTTTGACCGTTGTATCACCACTGCGTCACCGCTTCGAATGCACTTTAACTCCACGCGTCTATCTGCGGCGAGACAAACAAAAAAATCAGTTCAATGTTTACAGTATCTGATTTCAGAGCGTTTCACTTAGATTTCTAAAACGTAATAAGAGAACTAACGCGGTATGTATGTCACATGAAAACAAAAATGTCGGAACACGCAACTCACTCTGAAAATCTATTTTTAACTTTTTGTACTGCATGCAGTGCGACGTTCATTTTATGTAACGCGCCCGAGGGAATCTTGCCAAAAAGCAGTCGAACTCACAGTACTCACACACAAATATACGCCGGTCACCGTTTCAAAACCGTTTGAAATCCGGTAACTTTTTTATATTCTAACTGTCACATGAATAAAACTTGCCATTCAAGGAATAGTGAAATGCCATAGACTATGATTTTTCTTTATGTTTTTAATGGATAAAATTTATAAAGGCTTAAAACAATCACCTCAAATATAAAAAATAACAATATAAACAAGAGCCCTTTTTATACAATATTTTCAGTAAGTTAGCGAAATTGTTGATTAATTTATTGGCATGATCTTAATTATTTTACTTTTTCGTTAAGTAAGATTCGTAATAAAATAATTAAAACATAACTATACAGGATAAACATTTTACAAAGCTACATATTTTAAAATTATATTTTAAAATGCTTAATGTATTTAAATGTCTATGGAACGCCTAAAAGTAAGAATCCAAAGCTGCGAAAATAAATAATAAAATTTAAAAATGTTACTCCTAGTTTTGGTGCGAATTGCGAATTCCTGTTCTTATTTTGTCAAATAACTTCGAATTATTTTTTTAATAACCAATTAAATAAAATATATTATAACTAACAAGAAGGTCTAGTAAATCAAGATGGTAAGTATTTACTGAATTTACAAACACTCTATTACATGATTTCTGTATTAAGTTTATCAAATGCAACTGTAACCTATTTAGTATTAATAGTAACACATTTAATAAAAATAGTTACTTTCGTTCGTAAATATTCGTGATAAATTTAGTGACTTAATGTTCATTATCTTTTAAAAACCGGTCTCGTATTTTTTTGTAAAGTTTCGTCGTCGCATTTCATGCTCTGACTTAATTAAAATTAAATTGTCAGTAATGTCATGTCAGTATGCGCAGACCATGTTTTGGTGAATGTCGTATTTGATATTTTCATTTTAAAATTCCAGAATTACCTAATAGGTATGTAATGTATTATAGAAGTATTCACATCTATTTTTATTTTTTATGTGCTTGTGAAAAATTAAAATATATTGCTATTATACTTTTTTTTTATTTAATTTAAATTTGGCAAAGGTGACCTCGTCGTGCAGCTATGTATACAATACTTGTTCTTTAAAATTACAAGGGCATTATTTGTATAAATATACTTCAGTATTGTGAATATAAAAACTAGTCATTAACATGATATTCAACGTTGCTTTTCTTCACAGGATGAAATATGGAAATTGAAAATAGGGTTACAGTGAAAATATTATTTTTTGCTCGCTCCAAGGAACTGGCTGGTACACGGGAAGGAACTATATGTCTTCCAACTAAAATTAGCTATGAGCATTTACTGAACACAATCACAGCAAATTATAATTTGGAAACTATTAAAAATAATATTCTGTTAGCTAAAAATGAGGAAGTGTGCTCAGAGGATATAGATATAGAAATAAGTGAAAGAGATAGTATAGCTGTTATACCACCCTTGAGTGGAGGCTAATATTTTTTATTTAAAAAAATGGATCACTTAAAGCTGACTGTTGACAAACTGTCCGTCGAAGCAATAAGCGACTTGGTTGTGGATGATAGCTGTGGTGCTGTATCAATTTTTGTTGGCACCACTAGAGATAATTTTGAAGGTAAAAAGGTGAGTTAAAAATTTGCATATTTTTTACAATTTTTTTTCTACTGTTTAATTTTTTTTTAAATAAAATTTTAAAAAATATTGATAATAGTCATATAGTAGATTGAAAAGTAACATCAAAAAGGTTAATAAAACCAATAACAATCTTATGTTTGCCTCTTGAGCCGTTTTGCATAACAATAAAATTGTCACCACTTATCAAATGAATTGTTTTGTATATTATTCAATTTGCACAGGTGGTCCGCTTGGAGTATGAGGCATATGAGTCAATGGCTCTGAAGGCCATGAAAGCCATCTGTGAGGAGGTGAGGGCAAAATGGCCGGCAGTGTACAGCATAGCCATCTATCACAGGTATGTTTAATTTGTTCTGTTTGACATTGGGGATGAAAGTTCAGAGCTGATGAAGCCAAATGATGGATCCAGATATAGACGTAACAATTATAGGAAGTCACCATTTCATACCATATAAACTATTATAATATATGTAGAATACACTTGAATTTTTAATCTGAGATTAGTATGATTATGTTTCAATAATACTTGCAGAATTGTTATACAGTTCTTAATATAAGTTATCATCAAAAAATTATCAGATTTTGTGCCACCGTGCAGTTCTTAGTGAGCATCTTGGTTACTACTTTGTAATACTGAAGGTCCCACTGTCAGAACTCACTTTGTGTGCTAACATTGCCCCAACAGTTACATGGTTTAAATCTATTAGCAGTCCAATATGTAGTGGTTTTGATAAATATGTATTAATGCAGTCCTTCTTTATCTTGAGATTGATGCACAATTTTAAGTAATTCCAAAACATATTTATTATATGTTTATGTGTAAAAATGGATTAATTTCATAAAGTAGACAGAAAATTACTTATGGAAACAAAAACATAACAATTTAGTTAATTAATGAAACTTAAACTTTTAAAAATGACCTTCCATGATTTCATCCTTGTAAACATCTTTGTTTACATTGTTGCATTCTTAAAATCTGTTATAAATACTGATTTCCGAGAAATTGTACTATTATGAACAAGCATCACTTTGAAATAATTTCATACAGTTTCTTATAATAGATTGCATAATGTTATGTATGTGTTGCAAAATATCTGCACTGTAGAGATTACACTGATAAGCTACATTAACAGAACCCTTCCCAAATTCTTTTTACATTATGTAATTGATCACACATTATATTTAGTGTAATATATTACATTGTTTATAACTTTCAGAACTGTCAGTCAGCTAATATTCGCTGCTGATATTTTTTTTGCACAAATGCAATCAGTACTTAATTCATTGTTTCAAAATAGGTATACTATAATTAACACTAGTCTAATTGAATTGAAAAAGACAAAACTGCTGCGCTTTATTGTCGGATGTTCTCGGTTAAGATTGTGTTTTGATCTGGTGATAGTGTAAGAAAATATTTAAACTGACAATTTGTAAGTGGCATTATAGGCCTTTAAAAATTAAAACATTTTATTTCATTTCTATCGTGTCTCCTCTAGGATTTTGGTGGCCACTCAAACAACCTTTTTCCTGACAAAGAAATTTTATTATATTATTATTAAAAGAAAAACGAAAAGCCATGACCTATGTTATTTTTTTACGTCTCTTCAATGTTTATCTTCAAAAATATGATACACTTACGTAAGCAGATTGCCTGTTTATGAGAGTTTTGTTATCATTGGTCAAGTGGGGCAAGGTTGGGACATCTTTTAATAAGATACATTTATATTGAGTGGTGATATGCCGATTATATTAGTATAAATTGTGGTTTGGAATAAAATAAATTATAAATAACTTATAAGTGACTCTTATATTTTTTGATAAAAGTAAGTTGAAAATAGAATAAATAAGTGGTGGAAGAAATATGTTGCTCAAGTAGATTTTAGTTAAAGTGAAGTAGAGTTTAGTTATATGAAGTTATTTTTCATTGTCTTTTACAAACCTTCACGGGTTTGTAAAAGATAAAAAAAATCTTTATCTCTTACAACTTCAAATTATTTTAACTTTAGGTAGAGTACATGGATTTTTATGAAACAAAAATTAAATGTTACTTTAAGATATTTACTGTGAGTATATGTCAATACATTATAATAAATTCTGTACTATTGCCTTGTTGCTATTTGAAACACAGACAAACAGTGAGATATAATTTTTGAATATCGGAAATGTCTACGTATTTTCAGAATTTCAAACTATATTTTGCAAATATATGCCATGGACGCGGAACTTTTATGACTATGCGTAAATATAATAATAAATAATGCGTAATATAAACTATTGCGTTAATGCAATAATAAATATGTATAATTATGTAGTTACACTACTAACTAACTAACTAATATAGTGTTTGTCGAACGAAATATCATTTTTTCGCGCGGGTATGTTACGCAGTTTTATCTTGCTTTAAATTAACTAATAAAAGATAAAAAGGAAAAACCGACCCAACTCGTTTGACTTAACAAGATTCACGCGACCCCATTCTGTTTCAACGTAACAACGTATATTTGTGTAAGAACTGTTTTTAGAAGTATTTTGTACCATTTATAATATATGATAATGTGATATCATTAATGCAAAGTTAAGTGACTACAGATTTCCCAGGCCGAATTTGTCTTGCCACATTTTTTTTTATTAATCACTTTATTATTCGATACGCACATAAACCTACGATCAAATTATTTTCTTGGACGATATTAAACACACACGCATCTCACAGTGCGCACACGCGCATCTCACATAGCCGAATTCAAAATTTTGAAAAATGAAGTTAAATACTTGAAATAGCGTAGTCTATCGTCTACCGAATTAAAAAGTGACGATTTCGTGCTAAAAAATGACAAACATAAATGTTACGTCCCTACGACTAAAAATGCGACTGCAATACTGAAATAACAATATTTCCACATCATTCAAATTATGCACTAGGTCCCTGTTATTTTCACCGTGCGACATAACAAAGTGAGTGAGTGAACGTAAATGTATGAAATAACATCTATACTAATATTATAAAGCTGAAGAGTTTGTTTGTTTGTTTGAACGCGCTAATCTCAGGAACCACTGGTCCGATTTGAAAAATTCTTTCGGTGTTAGATAGCCCATTTATCGAGGAAGGCTATATATCATCGTCGAAACTTACGCGGGGGAATCCGCGGAGCGCAGCTAGTAAGTAATAATTCATTTTTGCCAACAAGAAAGAAATCCAGAGAACAGCCCAGAGATCCATTATAATGTATGTAGTATGTACAGGCACCTGTAGTTACCGAAGCGTAACTTCCGTTGACTAATAGCAGTTTAACCGATACAGGTTAAGCGAGGTTGCTAATCATTAGCGAGGTGGTGACGACTATGTTTCGATCGCTTCACCACACCACTCACTGTTTCTAGAGTGAAGCAGTTCTTGCATTTCAAGAGGTTTGCCTGCTCAATTTTATATGAGGCGCTCATCATTCGCTTCGCAGGCGCTTCGGAAGTAGCAGTGCCAATGACTACAGATAAAAACCATGTTCGTTGTGGAGTTGCTTTGAGATGGCTATGTGCAGCGGTAAATGACCACTTATCATCAGGTGGACTGCATGCTCGTTTTAATAACGGGACGCGCAGTACTTACTAACCACAACACTTTTCAGTATACCATAGTCTATACATTCTCAAAAATCCCATTACACTGGCTAGAAAGCTGATCCTCCATTTCTAGATTATAAATTATTTACTATAAATCGATTTTTACGATATGGCGTAGAACATTTCTCAATAAAGATTTATTCATATCCAATTTGTACCTACAGTAATGTGTTAAAAAAATCTTCAACTCTTAAATATTTGTAAAGAGTTTTTGTAAGTTAAACTCTTTGCACTCACATTTATCTCGTTGATAAAGATGTTAGTTCGGGTCATGTCCCGCAACAATGCTCAATGAGTTATGAAATGCTATGAAGATTTACGATCTTATTTTTAGTTGTTTATCTTATTTTTAATACAATAAGTTTTTTTTGTTAAATCTTTGCTATCCGTTCCTTTTGCAAAATATTCCCTTTAAAAACTTCCTCGTAGCAGAACGTTTCATTCTAACTGTTAATTACTTCTTGTACGTAATCTGTAATATAAATATTTTACCTCCTCGGAGGCAGAATATCAACAAATGCTTTTTTGTTTACATCATAACATGAATTTATTCCTAGTCCATAATTCACGCTTTTTATATGTGTCTAGAAAGATACATTTTTGTTGTTGGCGCCGCACTTTCTCCTTGAAGTACCGGTGTTCCCTTTCATAATTTTTAGTCCAACAAGTTTATCTGACGTTTTAAAGCAATTTTATTTAAGAATGCATACAGTTCAATAACATAGCATATTATGTAGGTTAGACATTTAGCTTCTTAAAAATTGAAAAGAATTATTATTTGATTTTGGTAAAACTTTTTGTGGTTCGACTCCGGATGCACCATCGCCACACCTATTTCTGCCTAATAATATCAGTGTAATGCGTTGGTGCGTTCTGGTCTGAAGGGTGTGGTAAGGGAGACTTCCTTTTCGAGGCATTCCACCTTAGTCCTCAGGGGTAGCAACGTATCTGTGCCTAATCTTAGGTGAGACTTTGATCTAACCTAGGGTTGATTACAGACGTCCGTGGCCTGCAGTAGCCACTTACCATCAGGTGGACTGCATGCCTTTTAGCTACTACCATACTGTAAAAGAAAAAACGATACTGTATAAAACACAATGTAGATGAGACTTAGTTTCATAATAGTCTTATTACGCATTTAAATATGAATTTGACACATTGCTACTTAATTGAACTTATGGAGCAGATCGTGTAAGATTTCTACTGCCATAGAAATCCTACACGATCTGCTAAGACGTGTAAGATTAAGTGTAAGTATCCTTTTGCTTTTAAATATCTCATATAATGTGATCCTGTGAATCAGTCTATATACAAAAGTATAATTAAAACGTTTACAAATTAGTATGTAAATATAGCGCGGTAAATCGCCAGTCTGTTGTTATCTTGCTAATATTTTTTTATGTCGCTAGTTCTCGTTTACTTTCACGATCCAAATAACTTGACGTCATTGCCTTATCGTAAACTTTAAACTAATAAAAACACTCGCGCTCTGAATTAAGGTTTGTTTCGGTATTTTTAAGTGGTAAAGTTCTGTTTAACGGTCTGCGTTAAAAATGGAACCTTAGGTTAAGTCTTGCCATATAGCTGGCAAAGTTCAGTGTAGCACACTTCCACATATCACATTATAACATTATATTTCCTCACATTGTTTGTATATAACGATAAAGATGACAGATACCTTCCTCATTTTGAACGAAGTGAGCCGACAACCACACCTTTGCACCCAAAATCAAGAACTAATTCTCGCTGAGTGTACCGGCCGCGGTGGTACCGGCGGTCGAACCATACCACCTGAGGTGGTAAATAAAAAAACTTTCAATCGATACTGAATTTTTGAATGGATAAATGAAGACGAGTAGAAACACCCAAAATCAGAACCAGTCTCTATATATATGATTTTAGACTAATATTATCGCAGAATAGATTGCATTGAAGCATCTACCACTAGTGCTTGTCAACGGTCTCTCCCCGGCAACGCAGTTTCGCCGTGACCACGATCCATGTAACTGGGTCGAAATATCGGCAAAAAAAAAATTAAAAACCACATATCGTAAGTACCCGTAACATTAAAAAGTCAAATATTCAGTATCTACACGTCAGACCGGGATTTAAAATCTGGCCACAGACCGGTATGTTAACCGCCTCCCCATGCGTTACCTCTCGCATTTTCATTCTCGGTTTTAAAAATTACATGCTTCACAGGAAATGAAATGAGTTATTTGGACATCACCGTAATAACATCGAATTGTGGCATGTCTATACGTAAATGATTGCAGTAATTTCAGCCTAATTGGCCGGATTCCACTCGTAGCGTTTCGATTCATACTAAGTATACTGCTATTATTATTCACTATCGATACATTTTTGGCGTGTCTGTACATAGTACATAGCAAAAAAAAATGTTATAAGCAAAAAAAAAATGGGGGACTGATCTTAATGATTAAAAATGTTTTGTCTGTCTGTCATGTTTTTAAAATCGCATTAAATAATAACTACTAAATTTATTTCTAACGATAAACAAGTGATCCGTATGTAAATTACGTAAAAGTTACAAATTGAAGTTATTTAACATTATTTACTAAACGCGAGAGAAATCGCGGGACACACGCTAGTCGTTATAATATGATTTTAATTATACATTGGATCTCAACCAACGGCCCGCAATGACTTGTAAAATAAGTATGTTTGTTTAATTGCGGTGTTTTTTTCACGTCGTTTTCCGTGTTTTTCATATCGTTCGTTTACTTACAGTAGCTACACTAAGGTGCAAATCATTCTGACAGATCACGTGCAATGTAATTGCTCATTATAATTATAATATTCTTAAAAATGAGAAGCCATTCAACACAAAAAATAATTTTTCAATTTGAACCAGTTGTTCCTGAGATTAGCGCGTTTAACCAACCAAATCTTCAGCTTTATAGTATTTGTATAGATAAATATTAATATCATGTCATTACAATTTGCAAAAACTGATAAATGGTCTACTGTAAAATCATATTGAAACTAATACAGCTTACATAAACATAAACGCTTTCTACACTCATAGCCCCACAGTAGGATTTTCTCCTGTGTCGTGGGTGCCATGGACACACAAAGACGAATACAGAAACAGCCAGACCTAGAACAGAAATCTAAACTCATCATTCAGATGTCTGTCTGGCCGGGGATCGAACCCGGGACCCACTGAGTGTCAGACCGGTATGGTTACCGCTCAGCCATGCGGGTCGTCAATTCACTAAGTTTTCATATAAAAAAATAAAAAATAAAATTGATTCCAGGCTCGGCAACGTACCATGCCGCGAGGCCTCCGTCGTGATAGCAGTGAGCAGCCCCCACAGGCAGGCCTCCCTCGCGGCGGTGGCGCACTGCATCGAGCAGCTGAAGGCCAGCGTGCCGGTCTGGAAGAAGGAGGTGTACGAAGGCGAAGCACCCGTCTGGAAGGAGAACGCTGAATGTGCGTGGTCTAGTACACGTAGAACTAATGTTAGTCGGCAGAAGGTTTAGGACCAGCAACGGGCGGACTGCAATCCGTGTCTAAACTGAGGAAGATAATACTGCCAAATATTCTTTAAATAGGTTTTTGCCGCGTCGTGTTTTCATGGTTAAAATTATCTTATGTATTAATTCAGGCCACGTACTATCAGTGTGAGAAATTTAATTGAAACCCAATCAGTAATATACATCCTGACTTGTTGCTCCCGACGACTAAGATGGTCACCACATATGAAAGTGAGCCGGTAATCACACTCTTCTATCGAAATGCAATAATATAATATGATAACGCTAGAAATAGGTGTGGTGGTGATACCTCTCCAGTCGAACAAAACTCTTACTGAGATTTAGGGTAAATGTTTAGGCTGAAAGGTAAATGTAGAGACGTACCTAAGAATGGTATATAGGACAATTTAATTGATGTAAATAAAAGAACATTTGTGATATACTTAAGTATAAAATTGGTTGTATGTTAGAGATTATTAAATATTGGCGTATATATTTAAAATACCATAGCAAATAATAGAAAATTAAGAATATATCTCCTTTTCTACTTTTCTTTTAAAATAATTTACGATTAGGATAAGTTTGATTCAATGAAGTTTGTGGCAAAATAGTGGCAAGTATTTACCTCTCGCTTGTTCACTATGAGTGTAAGCGAGATACAAATGCTATTTTCTGTAATTTTCAATTAAATCATTACAGTTACATTCGGATCTAAAATATATACATACATAATATGCTACCACGTTATAAGTCTTTTTCAGAGAGAAAGCACTTAGTATAAAATAGTGTGATAAGTAAAATCAGGCTTACAAACTGAAAATGTCTTTCGCTTAGAAAGAGTATAGATTATTACTTGTGATCCAGATAAGGAAAGTAGGTAATGTTATTATTTAATTTCATTTTTTTTATTACAATGTACAAGTCGATTTTGTACAAGATTGTGAAAAACACGGTGCTTATTCATAGTGTTGGTATCAACTCACCCCACAGATAGTCCTATCCATTTATAGGCACAGAGTGGCGTGGTGTGGTTATATGCCGCCCTGGGCGGAAGTTGAACTCGCCACCCACTCGTTCGGAAATTTTAATCGGCGAAAAAATCTAATTTCACGACCAATGAAAAAAAGTCGGCAAACATACATTTTCTGCCGCCCCCCAAATGTGCTGCGCCTCCTCTTCTAAAACGCTACGGCACAGGTATCAGCCATATATCATATAGTGAGAAAGAAAGCGACCAAACTCTACTGCTAACTCCTAAAAATGTAGTCTATCCTCTAGCGAATTAAAAAGTGACGATTTCATACTAGAAAAGACAAAAAAATCACCCCTTTAACTACGCGCTTTAAGAAACTCACCAAAATGCGATCACTATGT
>MOOZ01000245.1:1558916-1577858 GCA_002930495.1 Cecropterus lyciades | reverse complement strand
AACAAAAAAGGGGGGGGGGGAGGTGGCACTTAAGAGGAATTCCTTCACTTTGCTTTCTCTTTTTCTGTTTGTTTTCTTGTAATCTGTAATCCGTGGATCTTCAATTGCTAAAAATGGATTATTAATTAATGGACCTGGTTTATCACCATAATTATACAGTATTGATATGCAGAGGAATCTGACCAAACTATTGAAATTATGACACGCTTACATTTGGTTTTATTAGGCTGCAAACGACTTTGGTCACCTACCATATTTGGATGCATTCCTTTTGCGGTGACCGACCTAATGTACTCGAAAAATTTGTTACGTTTGGCCATATTCGGTCAGAACTGTTTGTTATTCGGTGGAATCGATCAGTGGTGGCTGGCTGAAATAAATACAGGCCTCGCGTTCAGTGACCAACCGAATGTAAACAATCTAGTTCGGTTAACGAATGTGCGCAGTGCATTCGGTGAGCGACCTAATTTAAACGGGTCATTACATTTTTATATTGATATCACTATATCTCCTATAGTGATATCACCATATTTATGTTTTGGGTATAAGTTAATGTCTGTGGTACCCTTTTTTTTACGAGGGGGGAAACCTTCAAAAGGTATCCGACGCCGTGGAAGCAACGCCGGGTTATGTGGGTTTTTTACCGCACTAAAATCCCCCCGTTGGCCATCCTTAGCGCGGCGTGGGGGGACTCCGGGATCTCCAACGGAACGCAACCGGAGTCCTCCGAGCGCGATGCCCCTTACAGGCTCTCCCCGGTAAGCACTTGCAGTCACCGTGCCTTCACATGGTACGACGGTATGCGACCACACATGTCGTCGTCCTTCCCGAGGTCGATGGCTGAACGGCTCCCTCTCTTGTCGCCCGCAAGCCCAGAAGCCCCCTTTTAGTCGCCTTTTACGACAGGCATACCGTAGCCCTATTCTGGTCTCGGAGCTACAGGGGCAGTTTCTGTGGTACCCACGATAAATCTTAGTGCGCAGCTCTCGTTATTTTTTTCATGTCATATTAAGGTCATACCAGAGACGGTATTGTTTCCATGTATTTATTGTAGCATAATATATATGTTGCAACAATATTAAGTACAACGTGATATAGTAGTAGTTGATATAATGTTGACAGTGTTACATCTCGTAGAAACCCTAATTGTGATGTTTGCGGAGCAATTATCTTTGTTGGAGATGATTGGCATACTGTTTATTCCTCGTTCTATTATACATACTTAATTATCATTCATGCATTTAGTTGCAGGTAATCTCAGGAATAGGTACGTGTTCAAAATCTGAAAGTAGGTATAGTAGGATAAATATATAGTAGTAGTATTTGAAAGTGGTGAAGCTCTTTGTGGTTCGACTCCGGAAGCATCACCCCCACACCTATTTCTGCCTAATAACAGCAATGTTATGCGTTGATTGTGTTCTGGTCTGAAGGGTGTGGTAAGGGCGACATACTTTTTCGAGGCATTCCATCTTAGTCCTCAGGGTTAGCAATGCATCTGTGGCCAACCTTAGATGAGACTTGGATCTTAACTAGGGTCGATTACAGATGTTCATGGGCGGCTGGAGCCACTTACCATAATCTACGTTATAATATATTTGTTTATGAACCAAAATATTATAAGACTATTTAGTGTTTTTGCCAATTTGCCAGAAAAAAAATAGTTTTAAAAACTTGGTATACCATATTAAGAAGCTGGTCGCACAAGATAGCCCAAAAATATTCTTGGAAATGTGCTCATAATCGAAACTTAAACACTGTTATCATAAAATATCGAAATACAAACACGTCGATAATTCAACATTATTCGTAAAAGAAATTTCGTAAAAAATAATAAGCAGATATTTAAATGTGGGCTATCTTAAATCTACCAAAAATAATGTCAACTATAAAATTAAAAAACTTTTAAATGAAATGAACATTAACTCGGCGATCAAGTATGACAATATCTTATAAAAAAAAAGTGATTTAGTACTTTTTACAGAGATTTTTTTATGACATTCTGAGATGAATATCATAAAAACCCCGTGGTGTAGCGGTTGCCATAATGGTCTGACACGCAGTGGCTTTCGGGTTCGATGCCCGGCCAGAAAGACATCTGAATGATAAATTTAGATTATTTTCTGGATCTGGGTGTTTTGTATTCGTCGATGTGTATCCTTGGTACCCACAATACAGGAAAAAATCTTAGTTTATGGATATGAGTGTCGAAAGCATTAAAAAGGAAGGATGATATTACTATTAATGACCCTTATGGAATACCGGTCCAATATGCAGGACTTTTGGTTCGATCCTCGGTAAAGAGCGAAATTATATAATGTGAACCCTTCATTGTGTGTGTTCATAGCATGGACAAAGGCGATTCTAATAAGGAGCTTTGAATTTAAGAACTTTTTGTTATTATCAGTCATTCAACAAACGATAACCGTTTGATGTTGGCCTATTTAGCAGATCAATTCCAGCTCACCAGTGGCACAGAGCTTCTACCGTTTCGTATAATTATTGCGTTTCATTTTGTCGGCTTCCTTCTCAATTCCCGTGCGCTCCTTTTCCTTATTTCTGTAATTCACGCTGAATATTTTTTCTATTTTTCACAAAGATCAGCTTTAATTTATTAAATTTCAATTAGTGGCTTCATTCTCGGTTACTGAGCCCTTTTTCTGTGTATATTTTTCATTGTTTTGCTTATTATTGATTAATATTTCCAGTGATCAGTTTTGTTTGGATATCGATTTTGTTTTCTTCTGTACGGTGTTTATTGCTTCGCTGTTTTTATTTCTTCGTTCCGTTAAAAACGTTTACGGTACAATATAAAAAGGTATTTTTAGAGCCTCGAATAAATATGTCTCCTTTAACACACCTTTTAAACCATCTCACAATAGCGCTTATTAGACAGAAAAGGTAGCGGTGCTTCACGAGTGGAAATGAAATGGTTCTATCACCTTTATGTGTACTATTTTATGAAAATATTTTCAGTCTTGACAGTAAATAGTATTAGGATAGCCCCAGAAGTATGGATGAATAAAAAAATGAATCCAACTTGATATGTATTATATTATCGATCCAAATGTATTAATAATAATTTACATTAGTTGATAAGTGCATTAATCCACATCAAGTTAAAATTAATAATCACGCAAAGGAAAAACACTACCGCCAAGTTCAACGTTTCCCGCGCTTTTTTATAATTTTACTTCTCATCTATATCTATGGCAATCGGTACATTGTTCTCTTATTATACAGCCAATATATACTATAGGCTAACAATAGGTAATATTTAAACGATTACTTACAATATGATTTTAGATCAATATTATGGCGGAATTGATATATTTTAAATATGTTACGAGTACTCACGATATGCGGTTTTGAATTTCTTTTTGCCCAAATATCGACCCAGTTACATGGATCGTGATCACGGCGAAACTCACTGCGGTGGCAGTGGGGAGAAACCGTTGACAAGCACTAGTGGTAGATAAACCTATCTACCCTAGGTCTAGTTCGTTTTTCTTTTTTAGGTTCCATATCACTAACAGTAACCTTACGAACATCCATACCGAACTTTGCATTATTTGTGATTTACATAAACTAACCACTGGATTCCACGTTTGCGCTAATTTAAAACCATCTTTTTTGATCTCTATTGCTTTCGTTATTTGATTTCTATTAAACGTGGCTTTTCTTATCAAACGTGGAAAGTAATGAAGCTCAACGGAGGTCACCTGAGGTTTATGTAATTCGATCTAGTGGTAAGAATCGGAATTAAGGATGTGTTCAGCTACCGCATATTTCTTCGGGTCATCCGTTTTGACTGCGCTGATGTGTTCCTTAATACGTCGTGTGATGGCTCGTTTTGTCTGTCCATTGTAACAGCTGCCACAGCTACAGTCAGCTTTATAAACCCCGGGTAAGGTATGGAGTCTTTAGGTGTACGAAGATACAAGATAGGCCGCGAGTTACTTAAATTGCGTAAATATACATTTTATATTATACCTCCTGTCTAAGATTCTTTCTATCTTATCTGTTACACCTTTCAAATATGGCAAATAGGCGCAATGTCGTTAAACTCTACTGGTAGTAGCATGTTTATGCATACGCCGTTACGGCGTAGGACCTCACTTATGTGTTTCAATGCTTTTGACAGATGTTCATCATCACATAATGCGTGTGCGTGATTCGTGAGTGACCTAGCAACCGAAGCTAGGTGTCGAGGATGATACGATAAAGATCATTTATTCCTCAAAATGATATGATGGTGTGAAGTGCCGTGTAGGTATCTATCCGTGTGAGTCGTGTGAGAGTATCTAAGAATAAGTACTAAGTATCTGCCAGCCTCCCATTATCTTCCATTTCATCAGTAAATATTATATATTACGTATTATTACTTACTGTTTATATTCGGTCAGTTGCCACCTGCGGGTAATTTAACTAGTTTTGACTTCAATATTATGTCTTCCTTATCCGCCCGCTACGTTCATGTCTTCGCGACTTCGACTGCGAAGTTTCTAGACTTTTCGACTTTGCAGTTAAATTTCGTCTGCCTAACAAGCAAGTCTCTACGGCAACAGACAATAGCAGTCTAGAATGAATGGGGCTGCAGCTAATTTGTTTTGTTTGTAGGTTTTGAATTTAAATGTTAGTTTTTTTGCTTGTATGTCTTTATTCGTATATTTTAAGACAGTGAAGAATCATATAAGAGCACATTTCGTCTGATGGTAAGTTTTTATTAGATGTGCAACTGCTTCTTAAAACATTTAACGGCTTTATTTTACCACGCCTTTGATTCATATGTGATATAGATTACGACAAGGTAGAAATACGAGTATATCTAAATAAAAAAATATACAACTACTGTATCGCGAGTCCAATGCCTATTTCCTATTTTAACGCGCCTAAGAATGTTTCACTTTAAAATGCATCATGATTAACAATTGCGGGGTCACCATGTGTGGTGTGGATGAAGACATGAAATGAATTTTCGGTATCTGTTTTCACACTGACAGTTTATGAATATAATATAGACAGTTATAAACTTTACATTATAACACCTTCATCCATCCATCAGCCTTTGAGGTATACTGCTGTCATCAACAGCAATACACGTCGGTCGAATAGGATCTTGTACCCTCGTATTATTTCCCTGAAAATATAGATTGTATAAAGGGTTACAAATATTTTTAAGTCTATTTCTATTCTTATCTATAGTATCTTCGAGAAATCAGAAACAGACCAATGTTGGTGATTGGCAACATTTTTCACTTCCACTTCGATTTGTAAAGCTAATTGGTTGCCTTTTTCTTGACTCGTAGATTAATGTGATCTCTTCAGACTATTTATTAGTGTTAAAATCTCTTTGAATAATGCTATTAACAGAGTACATTCCGTTTAAATGATCATATTAAGCTCTGTTATGGGTCAAAATTGGGCTTGAAGGATCATATAACATGTTTTTCAATATAAAACTGGAATTTGATTGTACATGTCCTTTGGACATCTGTAATCAATGCCAGATAAGATAAGAATCGTGATTAATATCAACCGCATGTGTGTCACTATCCTTTAACAATAAGTTTTAATATCTTGTAGTATCTTTCTCTTACCACAACCTTCAAACTAAAACGCAGCAGCGTGTAACACTCTTGATATATGGCAAAATATGGTGATGTTTTCGGAGTCGAACCACAAAGGGTGCCACTTTTATACAAGTCGACAGTAAAGAATTTTTCATGAATATCTTATAACAGGTTCTAGGAATGGAATGCAGGTTTTACTTAGAACTTTTAACAAGCTAGTTCTTTGACAGTAGTTATGTTAAGTATTTCCTCGATAGTAAAATGCAAAGGTAACCTCATAGCAAGGTTTTGAATTTAAGTGCATCGCAATGATAACAGAAATTGTAAGGTAAAAAGACTTAGTCATGAAAAAATTGAGTCTATTTAGTTCCTGAGAATGATTTATTTGAAAAAGTTATAAGATTGTTATTATATCCGTAACTCATTTATTCGCTACACATTTTACCAAGAATCTAATTGAAAAATGAACACAGGGATCCATCGCGGAATTATGTTAATTACAAACAAAACAATTAAAAACCTTGTTGGGATAGCAATGTTATATATTTTTTTTATTTATCGTGTATCGTTATTTTCTATATCCGAGTACTTTATTCGTGTTCCGCGTAAAGGTGCATATGATTGTGTAAACAATGTTTGTGTCATCAATTTCGACTAAGAAACCTGATACATTGATACATTTGGTTTCGTGACATATTGGGTTATAAGGTTAGCAACTTTTACCAAATTCACCCAAGAGTACGAAGTATCATAATATATATATATATATGGTGGCCATATTGTCATGATAAAAAAGGTTTTCTAATATCTCTCCTTATTTTCCTATTTACAGGCGCTAGTTTGAAAAATTCCATATCACTCTATGTCACTCTGAAAACTGAGATGATTCTAATGATATTTCAAATGTTACAATCTGCTCAATACATACGCCCACATTCCCTTTAGTTTTACTTAGCTAAAATTGCATTGTTTTTAAACAGAAATTTTCGTAAAGAAATTAATTAAATTATTGAAACCGGTGAATCAATGAAGTTGTTTTTAACATAAAGATAAGTGTCGTTTTAAGTCATTACGCTGTTTTCGATTCCGAATACAGTAAGCTTAAAAATTAATAAAAGAGAGAACGGATGAATACGACTCGAAACTATTTTGGCTTATATTTTGGTGAACATAATTTGTAACTTACAAAATTCGCTTCAGTTCTTCTGTTATTTAATGCATAGCAGAAATGCACAATAAGGACATAAGATTTCCAAGTAACATTTCCGTTTACATTCACAAAGTAGCTTACCTGCAAAGGAAACTTGGAAAAGAATTGTATTTACGGGTAAATATTCGACTTTGAATTTGGAACTGAATTTTTATTTTTAACCGACTTCCAAAAAAGGAGGAGGTTTTTAATTCGACTGTATTATTTCTTTATGTTTGAACCTTCGCTACTTTCGACTGGGTGAACCGATTATGTCAATTTTTTATTAATTGAAAGCTGGTGCTTCTCGTGGTGTTCCATTTTTAATTTGGTTGAATTCTGACAAAGGCATCATTCATAAGAAAACCACATAAGTCTTAAATTTGCATTTAGTGTGTGCGCGATAATTCAGCTTCTACCGATCCGATTTTCATGATACTTGAAATGAACATTATGTATAGAAGATGAAATGATATAAGAAAAAATGTGACCTTCTACTCTTAGATACTGATGATGTAGGGGTACTGCTGCCCAAAACCAATGAAGTTAGCTATTTGGTGTTTACGAATATATATTAGGATTACTGAGCAAAGATATACTGTGAAAAAATTGACCTTCAACTCCTCTATCCTGATGATGAAGGGGTATTTAAAACTTAAACCATAGTAGCTGGTTATTTAGTGCTCACGGATATGTAATAAAATTACCAAGCAAAGATGTGACATAAAAGTTTTGACCTTCAACTTTTAAACCCTGATGATGCAGGGTACTGCATGCCTAAACCATAAATGTTGGCCATTTGGTGTTTACGGATCTATAATAAGCTTGGTAAGCAGAGACATGAGACCTCTCAACCCTGATGATACAGGGATGCTTCGAACCTAGACCATAGAAATTTGACATTTAGTGCTTACGTGTCTGCAGTAAGATTACTATGCAGAGATAGATATATGAGAGATATATGTTTCAATTTGTGCTTTCGTGTAAATTTATATTTACAAAGTAATATAGTGATAAGAGATGAAGTAATAGTGACATTATATTAATACAAATATAAGTTTATCATCACTAAAAAGCGTGAAAAAAAATTAACAAAAAAATAGAAACCGACTTCTATGGCACAAAAAGGCAAAAAAAGTAATTTAAATACATGGTGGTTTCTTTCATACACAGTACATAGTTTTGAAGTCGGCGTTCATATTTTATACTTGTATAACAATGAATAGTCGTTGTAGTGGTTGTTGTTGGGGACTATGTACTGTGTATGAAAGAAAATCCTTCAGTAGTAGAATTCTCTTTAAAAACTTTCTAAGCAATTGATTTCACTGTGTAGGCACAGTGAAATCAATTGAATCGTAAAATGGTATTGATATGGTAATATCTCGTGAAATGGTGGCAAATAATGAAATACTTTGCTCGCAATTAAAAATTAAAATCACTTAAGTAAAGTAATTCTAATTACGACTTTTTCCGTTTAAAATCTGGATATTGGCCGTAACTAGCCGTGTGCCGTTAAACTTCCTTTCAGCCAGTTAAGAAGTTAATTAATCGAAGTTTCACTGCAGAGCGACTTCTTGTTCAGTCAATCAGCTGTGTAATGGACAGCGACTGGAGTCGGCTTCAGGGTTACTTAGATATTGTTTTTGTATTTTTGTCGGTGATTTGTATAAGTGGTTTAATCTTTGTAGTTAACCTGCAATGACCGCCACACTATATTTTTCTCTTACAATACCAGTATAGTATGTATTATGTATATGCTTTATATGCCGGTTATATAATAGCATTTTGAAGATGGTATGGTATGGAACGAATATAAATTGTCCGGAGAGGTATCCCTGTCACCTATTTCTAGCGTGAAATAGTTCGGCGGAAGGATGTGGTTGCCCGCTCACTTATACATCAGGCGGCCATCTTAGCCTTCAGGAGGATCGAATTCTGAGAAAACTTCTGTTGAATATGAAGTTACGTACAGATGTTCATGGGTGGCAGTAACTACTTACCATCGGGCGGACTGCGTGCTTGTTGAATTTACTACTCTTGTTGACTTAGTCGATATGCATCGTGTAAATTTTACTCCCTTACCAGTTCCTTCAAACTAAAACACATGGCTTTTTCACATTAGTGAGCATTTATTAGCACTCACTCTATCTTCTGGTGTTTACGATGTCGTGCGACCACACTTGCCACTGTCCTTCAGGGGTTCGCTTTGCTGGACGGTTCGAGCTCTCACTTTTGCCACCCGTAACCCCTATTCTGGTCCTGATATTACGAGACGAAGTAAAAATACAGCTATTCGTAACGTAATAGTTCATATGCTTCGTGGTAAGTGTTTGGATGCTGGCCGCTCTAAAACTAGGCGACCATCTTAATTCTGAGGAGTGGCAACGCATGTGATTGACTTCAGGTAGAACCTCTGTTCTATGTGTGTAGTTACAGATGTCGATGGGTGGCAGTGACCACTACCCATTAATGGACTGCATGCTCTTTTGTTACTTTAACTTTGTAAACAAAAGTTACTACAACAATTTCATAAAAAGCGAATACAATTTACAAAAATAATGATTGCATTAACTTATACCTTTATAAATATATTCGCTGTTGCCGGCAGAGTGCACTTGACGCGTGATTACTGGGTCTCGTAACCCTTTTGTTACGCGAATTAGTTTGTTATTGTCGGTTTTAAAGTGTACATAATGGAAATAAAAATATATTTTCTACCTCTTTCCTAAAATTTGCAAACGCACCAATTTTTAAAGATTTTTGAAGCGAAACATCTTAAGAATCGTTGTTATTTGAAAATTGATGAAACGAAAGTGCATCACGATAAAAAACAAACAAATGTATAGGATCAAGTCGGCGAGCAATATAAGATGGAATACAGTACATTGTATTGTATATTCTCGGTTTCTTCTTTATGCGATGTCATAAATTTTTCACTTCAGCCATGTATAAATTGCACACATACACACTTTTTTATCTACACAACAATTTCTGAATGGATTTATAAAAAATGTATAAAGAATTTTTAAAAGACATGAAAACAAACACTATTATAAAATATTATAATAATGTTATTGAACATGGAACCAACTATTTTTTGTAAACAAATTCAATAACTGAAAACTGTGTCGCACTAATTTACCTCCACACGAAGCAAATATGTGTTTTTTATGCTTATATATACACGTATGTGTTTATGTGTGACGTGGGAAAGTATTCATGCACATAGAAATGCATACACAGATGAGACATGCAAGTAATCCTATAATTATAAAATTAGCTATTATAGTAGTATGCATAACGGGCAAGCAATCCACCTGGATGGTAATTGGTCACTACTATTTAATTTTTTAAACATGAACGCTTTCTACAAACATAGCCCCACAGTAGGATTTTCTCCTGTGTTATGGATGCCATGGACACACAAAGAACACAAGGACGAATACACAAACACTCAGACCCAGAACAGATATCTAAACTCATCATTCAGATGTCTGTCTGGCCGGGGATCGAACCCGGGACCCACTGTGTGTCAGACCGGTATGGTGACCGCTCCGCCACGCGGGTCGTCTATAGAACATACAACTGCATATAGAACAGAGATTCCATCTGAAGTTAATCAAAGATGTCATTTTAGTCTGCAGGAGTAGCCTCACGAGGATTGAGATGGTCGTCTCGTATAAAAGTGGAAGTTCTGAAATATAAGATGTTTATTTTTGTTAAGTTATAAATTGTATTATAACAAGATGTTTTTTGTTTCTTGCCGTGAGAGGCACTTATGTTGCTTTTATTATCTGTGTCCTACGTTTTACGATATACTGTACTCTGTCAGTAGTTTTGTTACCAAAAATAAAAGTTACTTACTTACTTTAATTAATATCCGTTAATAATAACCTAAATCCAATAATATCGTTATCCTATTTGAATAGAGACTTTGACGCGTTAATTCTTAGAGCCATCGTGGTTCAGTGATCAATTTCAGGTAGATCGGACTATATAGTTACAAATGTCAATGAGTAACCGCTGTCTGTTATTCCTGTAAGATGTTACACAGGCTGACCTTATTGTTCACTAGTGGATTAGCAGGAGTATTCGATTTTTGTCTTAACTCTTGTGTGGCCTGTGACATCCTAGGTCGTTAGCAAATTTACATATCGATTATATAGCCGAGAATAAACTAAAACGCGGTCCTATGATGTAATAATGTAGAGAAAAATAATATCCAAAGAGAAAAAAACAATAAATGTAATGACTTGTGAATCAATTCATAAAAACTGCCTGTTAGATTGCATGCATGTTTCCATATTACTTAAAAAGTAAAAATACGCAAGTAAACAAAAATCGGTAGTATTAACATAATAAATCAACAAGAGTTATGACTTATACCATTAAACATTTAGCCTTAACACTTATAACACGACATTCCTTTCCTGATAATAATATTACCGTAAGTTACAACGATTTGATAATTTGATAATAATTATCAGATAGGAATGGTGTATTTATAATTCGCTTGATATAGGTTATCACGAGAATTAACTGGGATATTTGTATGTAATTTTAATGTCAGATTTAATATTGATTATTTTTAATTTTTTTTGTTTTCTTTTTTTATGTTTGATACATCGAAAATTGTGGATAGGATGATCCGATTTTGACAATTTTTATTTGAAAGCTGGTGCTTGTCATTGTAATTTGGTTCAGTTTTGACAAGGATACCCTTGTCACAGTTATTTATATTATAAAAAAGGTTATTTGGAACTTTAGAACGAATTAATTTACATATTTTAATAGTAAATATTTTTTGTTTCTTTGCGGGGAAAGCTGTTCTCATAGGACATTGAACAGTGATTTGATACGTTATTACGATTTTACCCAACTACATATATACATATATATTTAAAATGGAAGTGAGCATGTAGTCTATCTGACGGCAAGTGGCCACTGCCGCCCATGGACATATCAGTAGCGTTGCTATTCTTGAGGACTAACTACTTTTATGTTTATTTATATTATCTTTATTTTATTAGATTTAAAAATCGGATTAATAAAATGTTGCGAAATATAAACAGTTACACCTAAATAAATTTTGTATGTTATATATGTATACAGGTTTAATCTGATGGATCATACTGAGTAAAGGCAAACCTAGCGGAAAATAATAGAGTGGTTGTACGTAAAATAAAATCTTAAAAACTGCTTGAAATTCCTCGAGCATGGCATGCTGGGTGAAACAAAATATTAAAGGAATTCCCGCTACTCGAGAGAAATTCCCTCGCGTGAAAAGTGCGTTCCTATGGACGTCTACGGCTCGTGCATTGTTAGCGTGACCGCTGTGACGTTACGCGCCGCCTGTTTATTTGGACTATAAAACAAGCAAGTCATTCAAATTATATCATAAAGTCAGAAGCTATCGTCAGTTTTCGGTTTGTACCCGACTGTGTCGGAAGGAGGGTAATGTTTTTCAAATGTATGTATGTATGTCCATTTCTTTGGCAAGAGCTACAGTTCAAATGGCATGGTGGATTTTGACATATGAAATATCATTCGAATCGTTTCAGTTTGCGTGACGTACACTATGTAATTAAATAAAATGGCGCCTATAAATAGGGAGTAAGGGAGGGGGAGGGGTAGATTTTATATGGATTCCAATATGGATATTAAATGAAAGCGACTTATAGAACCTTCCAAAAATACTTTTGTTACTATTTTGACGAAAATTCATACAAAAGCGTTAAATTAAATATATTATTTTAAAAATAAAACACTCGTTTTTAAGCAATAGGGTATTTTGATTCAATATTGTTAAGAATGTTACACAAGTATTGCCTGCTTGCTTAGTCGTTTATTTTACCGGTCACGTAGAGGGTTCTGGATTCGATTCTCAGTCAAGTGAACTTCTAATTAGTTAATAATCTAATAATTTTAATTCCGGGACTGCGTATTTTGTTCTTGTCGATCCACACGAACCATAACGTTGTATTATGTTACAAAGTTTATTTTCTACATGTTAGTTGCATCGTTAATCGGACTAGTATGTTTAAACGAAAGCAAGAAAAATCAATACTGTTTAATCTTAATGTTTGTAATATTTAGCTTTAAAAATATAATTTAATTAAATAGGATATCCACATATGTACGGTGATTGAATATGTTTTCTTAAAGTACAAATACATTACTGCAGGTGTGTTCAATTTCAAAGTACAGATCTTACTAATATTATTAAGTCGAAAGTTTGTGAGGATGATTGTGCGTTTTTTACTCTTTCACGTAAAATGTACTGGTCAGATTTTTTATATTATCTTTATTTTATTATTGGTGAAATTTGACACAGATAGTTTATGACCTGAATTAACACAAGGAGTACTCATTGGAGTGGCAAACGTGCCCGAAGCTGGCGAGCCGCGGGAATAAGCTAGTCTTTAGATATACAATTTGATTAGCAATAAATATTACTATCACTATATAAATATATCACTAGGGATATTGTTCTTCGGGGAAAATGTTAGTAATGGTAGAAGATAAATAGATTCTAGTTATTTTATTAACGAAATTAAAACATATTCATTATATTCTTTGGTCATAACATAATATTTGGTGATAGATTAAGAATTTAATAGTCAAATAATTTAAATTTATGTATGTGACTAGTCAGTATAAATAACTAAATCTTTCTTACGAAATAAAGAAATATGTGAACATTTTTCATTGTTTTCCTTATACGTTATTTACTCATTCAATAGGTATGAGGAACAATCCGTTTCGGTACACATTTCATTCCACCTTAAAGGAAGGACAATCACAAAATAAATAAATGTCTCATCGTCAAATTACACAGTAGTCACTTCAACGAAAGGATCCGAATTCCACGAGATAACATTGTAGTTGCTCCACACGAAATTTCCTTTTAACGTCAAAGGGGCCTCAAAAGCCAAATACAATATTGCGTTCGCGCCATTCTCGAATACTTTTGATGACTTCTTTCCCTCCCGGCTCGATATGTTTCCCGGGTTCACGCAATTTATCACCACACCCTTATCTGACCATTCTCTGTGTTGGAGAAATGTCACTGCATTCAGAGCTACTTTGCTTACAGCGTGTACGCTCAGGCCCCAACCTTCCGTCTTCTCTACTCCTTTTCTAGCCGCTTCCTCATAATCTTGTAATACTGCTACTAAGTCGTCCTCCGTTAAAGTTGGATCACTTATTCTGTTCCGTATGACTTCATTTTCGATCGTGGTTAAAAGCCCCGCAGGGCCTGACACATTTATCACTCTAGCATTTTTATTCAGTAGCGGATATATTAACTTCCCAAAATTTATGTATCCGTAGAAGTTCACGCTCAAAGTTCTTCTTACTTTCTCCGCGTGAGTCAGATTCTTTTCTATTTGCAGGTAGTCTGTATTATTTATTATTAAGTCTATTCTCTCGTCAAGATCTTGCATGTGGTGTCTGAAGTTTATAATACTTTTCGTGTATGTGATGTCCATTCTGAAATATTCAAGTTCGACTGCATGTTTCGTGAAAGTTTCGTATATATTGTAGCCGGTGGTTTCGTCTTCTGTTGTAAAATATATTTTCCCTTTGTATACTTTGACCAGTTTCTTCAATACTTGGTAGCCCAGGTTGCTAGCGGCACCTACTACGACAGCTACGTTGCTCATAGTGTCTAGATTATTACTAGCGTCGAATACGAGTTTATCGTTGTTATCGGGGGCCATCGCATCCCGCGGGCCGTTATCAGTGGAATGACAGCGGCTGCAGGTGTAAAACAAGATAAAACCTCGTGAGAGATAATGTGGACATTTGTCAAGTGCTACGGAATCTTTTGATGCTGGGTGATAAACCTGATGTAAAATGATAATAAAAGGTTACAACATGTAAAATTTTCTTTTGGAGAAATGAAAATGAAAAAAAAAAAAATAATGATAATGAAACATTTAGTTTTGGTGCATTTTCAGAAAATGGCTCTTAATTAAAGCTATGTATTACAACAACGTAATACTAGAAGTGTTAGATTGATGTAAGATAACTGTCGAAAAAGTTTTTTTATCATATTTATAGCACTCTAATAACTACATGTACCTACGACAACTTAATGGAGTAGCCAAATAAATCCTTATCTGCTATCATATATCGCGTATCATAAGCAAACGTAATCATTTACAGACTTTCCATATGAATGAATAAACAATCAGTGCTAATAAAATTAACAACGATTTTAATGTATTGTTATAGCGTGTTAGATTTACATATTGCCCATTTAATAAATAAGATGGTTAAAATAGTTGAAGAAACTTAAAAAAAACACGCTTTTGTAACTAGCTGAACTAAAAATTAAAAAATGATTTTCTATAAGTTAAAAAAGCGATATGAAAATAAACTAATTATCGTTATAAAGCGTGGGGTGTTTTTGAGATATTCTTCACTTTCACCCACAGCACCCCGCAGTAGTAGAATTACAGTAATATAATCAGTAGAATCATATCGGGTTAGTTATAGGTGTCAACTTACTATAAGGTAAACTACATGTTCGATTGATTCTTCTTTATTACAAAAAAATATGTAAAAAGATAGTTTAGATCCATTCTGGTAAGAACAGATTCGGAGAGCGGTTTATCTTTAGCAGCTGTAGTGTCATAAAAATCATCACAGTTTATAGACAGTCAGTACATACAATATTTGTCCTTATTTCTAACTGCGTTCCCCGGGTTCATTCCCCGATGTAAATGTGTGAATAGCCGCCTCAAAGGGGCCGATAAATATTTATTGCCACTTACAAATTTGTCGCCTGTGCGTCTGGTGGAGTTTGTGTTATTTTTGAATTTTATTTTGCACGTATAAATTTTTGTGAAAGACGACGTAGTAATTCATATATTTTTTACATTGAAACGGATACCATCATCATCAACCAGGGTTGGCACCTTTTTGATAATACAGAAGTAGCAAACGACCATGCAGTTCACCTGATGGTGGGTGGCCACTGTTGCTCATGCAGATGTCCATTGGCAACACACGCTTTCACACTCATAGGCCCCACAGTAGGATTTTCTCCTGTGTCGTGGGTGCCATGGACACACAAAGACGAATACACAAACACCCAGACCCAGAACAGAAATCTAAACTCATTATTCAGATGTCTGTCTGGCTGGCTGGGATCGAACCCGGGACCCACTGCGTGTCAGACCGGTTGGTGACCGCTCCGCCACGCTAGTCGTCATAGTCGCCATAGGCAACAGTGGCGATTAATCCCTAATAAGCTCAGTCAACCTGATAGTAAGTAGTTACTGCCTCCCATGGACATCTGTAAGCAACTTCAGACAGAACAGGGGTTCTATTTGATCACAGATGCGTTGCTACTCCGGAGGAATGTGATGGTCGCCTCACATATAAGTGAGCCGGCAACCACACCCTTCCAACGAAACGTAAGAATTGTTTCACGCTAGAAATAGGTGTGGCGGTGGTACCTCCCCGGGCGATCTACGTTCTACCACCTTGCAACTCCTGAGGACTAGGTTGGAACGCCTCGAATAAGTATATCTCTTTTACCACACCCTAAGATCAGAATACAGCACGTATATCACGGTTGTTTATAGGCAAAAATTGTTGTGGCGGTGGTGCTTCCGGAATCGAAACAGAAAGAGTTCAACCACCTTTTTTTAAAAAGAATAAAATATTATTTACAAAATATAGTACTATAGAAAAAAATAATATGCAGATATAATGAACAAATATAATATGCATATATAATGAAGATTTTATTAGCAGACTCGGATGTTAAGGCAATAGGGACTTTGTATATTTCTGCTGATCTTTTTTAAAAAAACATTGATTATGAAGCGAAAGCCGCATTTGAAGTATTACTTAGTAAAATATAGTATTTTTATTACTTTAATATATTCTGTATAATAATTTAGTAAAATACTTTATATTATAGTCCGACTGGTAACCCATCAATTCAGGTTTCAAAGCTAGCCATGGGTCTCCATGGTGAGACCCATGGCTAGCTTGTGGGTTTTAGACAAGCTCCTCGCCTTGCTGCACGACAGCGGGTTGGTACACTTCATACACCCTTGTGAACTTAGACCCCGACCAGACGCTTAGGTTTCCTCATTATCTTTTCCTTCATCAATTAAAGTGTCTGGGATATAATTAATGTAACAAATGTTACTATAACTTACCTAATGATATGTACTATGTTTGTTGTTTATAAAGGTGTTGGCTACATCCTAGGTAGGTATCACATTTCCCCCCTGTAGCCGGGGAGTAGAATACGGCTACGGTATCCCCTGCCTATCGTAAGAGGCGACTATAAGGGGGCTTCCGGGGTTGCGGGCGGCTAGAGTGGGAGCTCGAACCGCCTAGATAACTAACCCGAGATAGGCGGCATGTGTGGTTACATGTCGTCGCAGGGGGATAGTTACACGTCCCCCAGGAGATGAGCCCGAGAGGGGTGCCACGCTAGAGGGCACCGGTGCGTTCTATTGGAGGTCCGGAGTGCAAGCGCTAAGGAAGGACGAGGGGGTTTTAGTGGGTAAAGATCCCACATAACCCAGAATCTCTCCCAAGGCTTCGATTTACCTTTAGAAGGTTTCCTCCTTGTCACCAAAATAAAAAAAGTAGGTTTATCATGCCGAAAGCAGTTGGCGATAATCCACAACTGTCCTCAATATTAATTGTCGTTCTTTTATTAGCGCCCTTAAAAGAAATTTGGGTATCCCGTGTAAGTCGGTGAGAATTTCGTTAAAAGCCCGTAGATCTAAAGGGAATACCTATATGTTTTTCATTTCAATATAGCGTTCGTTGAGCCAGAAAAAAACGTCTGTATTATTATCTATGGTGTCACAAAAATAACAAATAGTTCAATATTGCTGAATTGTTTTTCAGATATTAAAATAAATAAAATTATTAACTATCAAACAAGCAATATATTTTTCAAATTAGTTCTAAAAATAGGTTGTGTAGACGTAACTCCTTGATTACACAAAAATATAGTATATTATCAGTCGTATCTCTGAAAAGTTATTAACGTGTCATTTTCACCGACCGGACGCCGATCGCTATAATAAAATCATTTGCTATAAATTAATTATACTTCACGTTGAAGCTTTCTCGCAACCTAAAAAGGCTTCTTTGTTGCGTATCGCAGGAAGCGCCTCCAGCTTCCGGTGTCACGCTTCCGGTGGAATTATACGGTGTGAACGTAACGTCTGATGAATACCGATTGTAACTTGTCACTTGATTCTAAGTGGAATTATGAAGTGTCCTGAAGTACTCGTAAACGTGTTTTCAAGGCCAAGAGAAGTTAAACTATGTAGAACATTATTTAGTGCTAGTCTTTACCTAGTGATCAACATTCTACCACAATAATATTAAGGGTTTCTACACTTATAGCCATATGATAGAATTTTTCTATAACGTAGATGCCTTGCAAACACACAAAGAAAGAACAAAGAACATAAATTTGAATTAATCATTCAGGGTCTGGCCGGGGATAGAACTCGGAACGAATTGCGTATCACATCGGCATGGTGAGTACTTTACTAATTGGATCGTCAAATATTTCGCTACAAATATTTTTTTTTAACCTAACGTTAAATATCTAACACTATATTATATATTTGGATGTATTTGTTAAACCAAGTAAAAGAAATGGTCATAATTTGACTGTATATTTTGAAATATCCCAAATTATTATGATTAGTCTTTTGTAATCCATTTTCAATACAATACAACCTTACGTGAACTTTACGTATATGTGGAGGCACTATTATATTAAAACTCCTTTTATATAACCTCTTCTTTTTGTTGTTGACTCTAGATGAGCCACGATTGTTATGAAAACGATTTTCTTCGTACATTAACAGTAGATACTACTTCATAACTTATAATCAATTGCTCTGAATAAGTAGTTTAATGCACGTTAAATGTTTTTCACATGGGCGCCGTTATATTTTATTACTTAAAACTATTATGGATAACTTCACGAATTGTAGAATCGTAAACAGCTCGGTAGAGTAAATTCCATCGGATGTCGTCAATTTTACAGTCCCTCGTGAAAATCACGATGCTACTAGGGTGACATTGGTGCACTGCATTGTCAGTACAAAATTTTAAATTTATTTTTGACATTAGGAATTGCATGATCCAAATATAGTAATAGAGCTGAGTTTAAATGTCTCT
>MOOZ01000245.1:1538660-1549454 GCA_002930495.1 Cecropterus lyciades | reverse complement strand
TTATTTTGGAAGAAATTTGGTTAGCATATAAAAGGGTACAGTGAGTTTACCTGAAAAGATAGACATATGCTGTCGCTGACTTTTTTTTAGAACTTTTAAAGGCGCTCAATTCTGCCATACATAATTTTTACGAAACTTTAACCGTTTACGCAGCGCATGCAGCGGAAGCTCTCATTAGAAAAAAAATAACGCCCGATTTTGAAACATTATTCATTGGTGCTCCGTTCCTGCTGATCTTAGCGTGATGATATATAGCCTATAGCCTTCCTCGATAAATGGGCTATCTAACACCGAACGAATTTTTCAAATCGGAACAGTAGTTCCTGAGATTAGCGCGTTCAAACAAACAAACAAACAAACAAACAAACTCTTCAGCTTTATAATATTAGTATAGATATAACGTATACTTAATACACGTTTTCTTTTAAATGATACTTTGGACACTTATATCTCCACACTAGGATTTTTGTCCTGAGTTATAAGACACACATTACGACAAATTTAGAAACACCTAGATTCAGAACAATAATCTAAATTCATTACTTAGATATCTGTATGGCCAGGGATCGAACACGGAACGCATTGCGTGTCAGACCTGTGCGACCGCTGAGTCACGCGAGTCGTCATATTATAATACTAGAAATTTATGTGTACGGTGGATATCTATGCTAAAACAAGTATAAAATTAGTAATTAGGCGACATTGATCTCTTTCGTTTTACTACTGTGGTGTGATGTGGGGACCTCAGGTTGTCAAGGAAACACATTCTTCATGTATTCTTTACTGGTAGGTTATGAAGTTACAATATACTGTCATAGAGTGTCCATCTACAGTGCGCTTTATGTTCTTATATGCTAACTTATATACTAATATCCTACGTGAGAATATGCTATGAAACATAACGTGACACATTACAGTGGCAAATACACTCGTATTTGTGCTCACATACGCTAAAAAAATATAAACTTCTAGCATTTACCCACCGGTCCACCGTTGGGTATGTACCACGGTAAAAGGTATCCCATGTGTTAACATAAACTATCTGTGTGTCCAATTTCATCCAAATCCAATCAGTAGTTTTTGCTTGAAGCAGTAACAAACATACATAAAACCTAACAAACTTTCGCATTTATAATATTAGTAAGGTTTCAGACATCATATCACGTCTGAAATCTTACTAATATATGTCACACATACATCTTCACAAACTTTCGCATTTTGCATTTCGCATTTCGCATCATATGATGATATGATATGAATGATAAAAGCAGATAAATCCGTGTATTTCGAACCACGAACATTTACTAGACGAACTTGTATCGTTTCGTGTTTCGATACGTGCTTGTGTCGCTTGAGTTATGTTTGTATTACTTAGTTCGTGTTTCGACGGATTCGCGAATAAATTGGGTATAAATCTGTTTATTATAAAACTTTCACTCTCAGCTTCATATTGAGTTCAATAGTGTGCTTATATGCCAAAAAAGTTCGTGAAATAAACAACGTAATGTAATCTTACATGTCTTTGTCGTTCGATTCCGGAAGTATCAACGCAACACCTATTTCTGCCTAATAACTGCAGTGTTATGCATTGCTGTGTTCTGGTCTGAAGGGTGTGCTAAGGGAGATAAACATATTTATCCGAGGCGTTTCAACTCAGTCCTCAGGGAAAAAACGCACCTGTGACTAACCTTGGTTGATTATGGACGACAGTGGTCATTTACCATCACGTGGACTGCATTCTCGTTTGCTTCTTCCATTATATAAAAAATATGCCTATATAACTGTATTTTTATTATATAAATGAAAGTATCTAATAAAGGTGTTTTTGTTTTAGTTAATGGTATACGATGACCATTAACTCCAAAGAAAATTATATAACTGAGAGTGAAATGTCATCATGTGCGCATACTGTCACACGTAAACGATAGTGTGATGGCCGTTAAAAACAGTGTATTTAATTTTATATATTGCTATGATACTCAATGTGATTTGCATTAAATATGTTTTGTATGTCAGTGGTAGTAGCGGTTAAACGTCTCTAGTCCCCTCAATCGAGAGGTCCGAGTTATGAACCTCAGGCAAAGACTTTGATTTTTCGAAATGATGATCATCATTGGTTTTACGGCGAACTTCTTTCGCCGTGAAATTGTGAGGAACTTAAGATTTCCTCAGGCTTATAGATGCCTGACAGTTCTTTTAAAAATAAGAACAAAAGTTGTCAAAGTTGTGTGAAGCCTACCAATTCGCTCTTGATCAGGTTGATGAACTATGACCTAAAACCCTGTCACTCTGAGAGGAAACTCGTGCCCAGCGGTGGGACAATAATATATCAACGCGCCACGCTCATAATTATAATTATTTTATCAAGTTATTGTCGCGATTAAGTGTTAATACAAATTTACAATCCCAATCAGTTAGTATTCATTGGCAGTTCCCAGGTGCTACTTCCAGTAAAGTTCCACGGGTCCTGAAGGCCGAGCTCGTTAAAATTAATGCACGTTTAGGATGAGTGATCCCTTAAGGAACAATAATCTGGGCTATACCACGTTCGCAAGTTCGGCTTGATTAATGTAGTTGGTTTAATGACTGTATTTTGTGTTTTGATTCAGTAAGAACTGGTGTGTCCTTGGGGACTTCGCTATACTGTAACTTTATCACGCATTGCAGGTGATAGAAAGAATATAGTTTCGGGGAGATGCCAACGTCACACTTATTTATAACCTGAAACAATTCCTGCTCGAAAAACATTACCCTCCTTCTGACGCAGTCGGGTAATGAAAAATATCATCAACACAAAATTTTATTGACAACTTTACAATCAAATGACTCTAAAAAGTGGTCAAATATCGATAGTATAAGGTATTCTTGACATCATTTTTGAGGAAATTGTATATATATTTTGCTGTAAACCTACAAAATATTTTCCAATAATGTTTTCCAGTTATCTGATTCTGGCTATCGTTTCGAGATAAAGATTCAGTTGGATCCCCTTTTAGTGTATATGATACATGCACAGTCTGAATACTATCTGTGTACATTATTAGTTATCTCAGTTATATTAGTTCCAAGTTTCCTATGACATGATTGGGGAGCCCATTCGTCCGTTAAGAACCTATTTCGTAAGTTAGACTAATTAGCCCATATTCCTCCAACTGACACCAACTATCAAGATCCCATGTCACCTCACGGGATCTGTGCAAATTGGTATATTATGAAATAGGAAATTTGGTAAAGGAGAGTTCACACTGGTTATGTTAGTTACCTAGCTCGTTTCAATGAACAATAATATCACAGTGTGTATTATTCTATATGTTATATAATATGTTAGCGTTTTGTTAAATTATAGTTAGTTTTAGTAACCTCGTAACAGTCGGTTAGATGCAGTGGTTTTAAATACAGATCTTCCTTTTTGATCCAGATGTTCTATAATTTTTTTAAAGTACCAAAAATCATGTTGTATTTCGCATGTCATATTGTTGTAAAATACTAGTTTAAAAATCATTTTAAACGAATGTTATTGCGAAATTGATATATTTTAATATGTATCGGGTATTCACGATTAGCAATTTTTAATTACTTCATTGCCGATATTTGCAATTTGTACGCAAATGGGTCGAAATTTCGGCAATAAAGAAATGATAAGCCGCTTTTCGTGGGAAGCTGTTACATATTAAATACATTTTCTAACTTAAACTAATGTAAACATAGAATTTATTAAATTTCAATAACAATAAAATTCCATACCACAAACAAAGAATCACAAAATAATTAGGTACAGTAATTCAAAATATGACCCGAGAAGATACTTCTTCCCCTAACATCGTTGACATTCAGCATCACAAGAGGTCGGCGGAGGTCAAACAAGCCAGTCAGACTTTTTGTTCCAATAATCGTTTGATCTAACGACTGTCACATTAAATAACTCTTATTTTGACCGGAAAGTCGTTTTATGTGACGTTATAACCGATAGGATATTTAGCTTTCAATTATGTGTAGTACATTCGCTAAGTCTAACCGGAAAGTCTACTGTTATGTTTCTTCTGCTATCTAAAATATTATTACAAGTGTGTTGTTCGATTAATTGTATACGTTTATTTTTTATATGGAAGTAGCAAACGAGCATGAAGTCTTCCTACCAGTCTAGATAGTGAGTGGCCACTGCCGTTCATGAATCTGTAATCAACCCCAGATAAAATTAGAGGTTAGGCTTAGGTTAGCCTCAAATTCATTGTTACTCCTGAGAACTAAGTTCGAAAGCCTCGGATGAGTATATCTCTCTTAGCACACCCTTCAGACCAGAACACAGCAATGCATAACACTGCTGTTATTAGGCAGAAATAGGTATAGTTGTGGTGCTTCGGGAGTCGTTTGCTATTTTACAGATTATAAAAAAAGTTCTACCACCTTGCCGCATGGTAAGAGACGCTAACATAAGTAATTTTAACTTTTCAATGATAGTAACAATTAGTTTAAGCTCTGGTTAACAACATTCTCGTTCGTTTAAATTTCATAAAAAGGCTAGCAATTGAGACATCCTTTAATATGAAAATACCCATTACTAACTAAATCAGAGCTGACCTCTTTGTCAACTCATTCCCTATTTAAAGCGAATGCCACTGTTTCGTTCGCCAAGCTTTGCTGCGATGAATTTTAAATGTATTCAGTTAGCGACCAAATAGTTCTGGACAGTTAACTAGTTGCCGGCCATCTGAATCGCCTTTGACACAATTTCGCAGTTGCAAATCTCTGTTCGCTATTTAATGCAATTCGTGTGAGCAAAGGGTTAGACTACTGTTTTTGCGATTGAAGTACTCAATGACCACAATGTCTAGATTGTGAGGTGTTCATTCCAATGAATGAATTCCACGTTTACTGACCTATTGCTTTGTATCAATCCTGTCGCCTCTGTTTACCTCTTATTACAATTAGGGTCTTGATAAGTAATTGCGTTATTAATAATACATAATGGTGCGTTATTACATAACATTATATATTGTGAATTTTTAGAATTACGTTTAAGCAAAATAGTTGAAATTTGTACAGGTTAGTGCCCAGCCAGTTTTCGATGTTTTCAAACTTCTAACAAGGACGACTAGTGGACAACTTCCATGATAATCGCAGAGGTGACTTGACTTGAAGCACGAATTATAAGGATCTATCTTCAACACATTATTATCCCAGTGCTGGGCACGGGTTAGAGAGAGTTTTAGGCCATAGTCCACCGCGCTGGTCAAATGTGGATTGGACCTTTATAATTCCTTTTTTAAAAGAACTCTCAGTAGTGTAGGTTTTCTCTCGATGTTTTTCTTCGCCGTAACGCAGTGATAATTAATTCCTAATACGCACATAATATTCAAAAAATCAGTGGCACCTGCCTTGATTTAAACCTCGGACCCTCGACAGAGAGAGAAAGTGTCAACCATTAGGCTATTACTGCTCATTATATTTTATTATTATAGATTATAAGGATATCAATAATAAACATTATTAAAATTTTCATTGAAAGGAGCTATGTAATAGACCTGATACTATTCTTGAAGACTAAGTTGTATGTAATACATCAAGTAAATTATCTTTGTCTTGCATTAAAAACAAACTGATTCCATTACTGATTCTACTAAGACCATTATTATTTCAGCAGGAGCATCATCATTACAGCATCAATAAACAATCTGTCAGACTTGGTTTACTGGCCTACACATCCTTTGAAACACTTCGTTACGAGGGGTCAACTAAAACGGTCCTTGTTATATTATACCATTTTCTCTAGATCCGTGTAGCGTAGAAAGTACTTTGTAAACGAAGGTAAATTGTTACTGGTTATTGTATATTCCTGTTTTCAGTGGTTGCTTTGTACGGGTACTTGTAATTATTATCTCTCCCCGGGATATTCCGGTTACATACGAATGTGATCCAGAAACATCTGTTTCAAAGTTAGACAGTTACCATTGTAATTTTGGATATTCGCAGTGACAATGGTAGTTTAATAGTATAATATTCTCTGAAGATTTCTTGCTTTCGATTTCCAGGCCACGGTTACTTTTCAGATATTACTGATTAGAAATTTAAACATTTGATATGATAGTAAAGAAAAATATCGCAGAGAAACCAATGTGTCTGAGCTTCTCACCTATATAACGTCGTTTAAGTTGTAGCACCGCATAATTCATATTTTGGCGGTAATGACATTTTGATAATCGTCGTCATTGGAATCGAAATACGCATCGTTTCGATTCCATGTTTCGTTATTATGACACAAAATACCTTTAAATTATGGAAAATTAAAAGTACAAAATGAAACTTTAGTTGCGTCTATACGAAATATATAATCGGTTTTTGTCTCTCCAAAAAATTTGTCAAAAATGACGCGGTGATAGAACTTAAACGACGATAAATAATTCCGTCAAGGGGTATGGTAGACTTGATTGAAACCTTACCTAAATAATAAAACATAAAAAAATATTGATTTTTAGTCGACAACATATGTATGTGCGCAAAATTTGGTTTGTCGAGTATTTTGTTAAATTCTAATGGTGCAAATAGCCGCCATATTGGCCACTCGGATGTCATATTGAATTCCTTAAAGCCTATTCACTTAATAATAGGATAAACATGCCATCTAGCGGCGTTATTTACCTTACATAGTTTTAATATTTTATACGGCCAAATTTTTACCTCGCGTTTCTGCATACGCTGCCGCGCTGTTGAGAACGTGTTTAGGTTTGTATAAATATGCTTGGAATTTGAATTTGGGTGTCGCTAGTACTGGGACTAGTATATTAAACTGTAAACAAGCTACTACAAGTGGTGGCGTCTAGCGAACTGGCAGCTTCTAAGTAAACCTTTCGTTGGTTATAACTACAAAAATATCAAAAAAAGGTAGGTACCTATAGTCACATTTCAACCGAGGGAAGCGGGATTTTCATCTAGTTACATTACATAAACTCAAAAGCGTACGAAGTGTGCCTAAACTAATAGACAGTATAGAAGACGTTAAGCGGAATCATATCAAGTTTGAAAGAAGATATACTCACCATAAAAATTCGTTGGACAATTGTGGTTTTGTATTTATTAGAGTATTTATTATCTAGATATAGTATAAAATTCAGATAACTCTTACCGATAATAATTGTTAAGAGAATAACGCCATCTAGCGGCAGGAATGTCACTTGCAAGTCCAACATTATTATTATGTAAAGAGAAGACAAGACGGCGCGGCGGTAACTCGCTCGCTCGCTCGGCAATGTCTTTTAAACTGTCAAAAATATGCAACAATAGTTTGATGTAAGGTGGAAGTTGCGAGTTTCATAGAGACATAACAGCGAATAACTTAATTATGCGACGGGGTGCCATTGTACTTATATAACCTGATGAGGAATTTTTTACACAAGATATTTCAATTAAATTTAAGAAAGTAATTGGACATATAAAGCGACTATTAAAAGCTGGTCATTAATGAAGAGATTTTCAGAGTAATGGAGCACCCAAAACCCAGACCCAGAATACACGAATATATGAATACCGATAAATTTACATATATGTTTTATTGATTTCCTATATTTTTAATATGTAATATTAATAATGCAATAGTTTACCAGGTGGTAGAACCAACGTAGGTCGACCGGGGTGGTACCACCGTCATAACTATTTGTTGCGTTTCGGTGGCAGTGTGTGGTTGCCGGCTCTCTTATATATGAAGCATCTTAGTCCTCGGGAGTAGCAATACATCTGTGATCGATTTCAGATAGAACCTCTGTTCTATATGAGGTTTCTAACAGATGTCATTAGGCGACAGTAAGCACTTACCAACACATGGACTGCAAGCTCAGCAAGCAAGTAAAAACGTATGATGTAATAGTAACATTTTTTATATTTTTAATATGTGAATATTGCTTATTAAATATGTTTTCTCTTTTGTTTTTTTCTGGGTATTTATGTGTATACACGTCTTGATGTTATTGTCAGCGTCTTAGACAGCCTTATTTACAAATGTAAATTCGAATTTATACAAAAAATCATCTGATATCGTTTATCTTAAAACAGTAAGACAAGGTATTTCTACGTGAGGTGGTAGGAGGGAGGGTGCAATTAACTTTGGTTCTAGGTAAAACAGATGTCCTAGACTCGGGTATTACTATGTTCCTGTTAATTAACGTTTGCAAGACTTTTAGTGTAAGTTAAATTTATTTCAGTTTTGGTTAACGGATACGAGTACGATATATGAATATAGTTTCGGGAACATAAATGGCATTGAAGACACAAACGAATGCTATTTATTTTGTAGTAATTTTAAATTATTCTAGTAAAATGTAGTAGTGAGTAGTAGGAATTTTAGTATGTAAATGATTTTTGCACAATTTTATTAAAGTGTAGAGTGAAAATATAAGGCACCTTGCTAACCCTGAGAACTAAATTTGGAATGCCTCGTAAAGCGATAATTACATACTTATGACTAGTCGATATCAATATCATCAGCTAACATTATTATAAGGATACTCTTTACCTCATGGTTGTTCACCAGCGGATGGAGCAGGATTATAATAATTTTACTCTTGTATATTGCAATTGATATGTAGGATCGTAAGCAAAATTAAATAGACTTTTTGATACTTCATTCTTCATTAATTCGTTTTAGCAGTAAAATAAGTTAAAAAAACGAATTTCACTTTCTCCGTAAATTAACATTGTAATCCAGCTGGACCTACCTCTACTTATTAAAATATTATCGTCTCGCTATATTAGAATTTGTTTAATTGTAAGTATCTATACTGATAGACTAAAATATTTGCATATTAATTTTTTGTAACAAATAATAAATATGTGTCAATGTTTTAAAATATTCCTAAATAGGTATATATTCCCCTTCTTTCTCATTCACCAAATGCATCATAAGACTGTCTTTCTTACACTTCCTTCATACATATATTCGCTAAATATTGATTTTTGTAAGGGAACATTACTAAATTATAGCAAATATAATTATCTATCTCATTACATCCACGCTCTAGCACAAAGTGGGGCTGCATTTGAAAGCAATAACCCTAAGAATTGGAGTCCCGGGTTTAATTTAGATTGTTGACAGTCGCTGCGGCGGCACGGGCAAATAGTTTGAGCACACATTACAGACGGAGTTTCATTAGAATGCTTTATAACGTAAAAGTGATTATGAAAATGTAGTGGAGGATAATGGTAATTACAGAATCGTGTTAGAGCTTGTAAATAAATCGTGTTATTATTGCCTGTGTTGTAAAACATTGGTTTTAATTACGACCAATAATATCAAGCAACATTGGTGTGCTTGAGTATACTCTAACCCTTGTCTTATTGTGGGATACATGAACCCAGCATTGAGATCAGTGGCGTAGCGTAGCAAAGGGGACATGGCCTCATGCCCTAGTGTGATATCATTGTTCACAAGTGGATCGAGCGATATTAGAATTTTACTTCTAGTCTTGTGTGTCGAGTGGTATGCAAAGCAAGCGAAATTACATAGATTCGATGGGAAGATGTGAGTTATAGGAAGGTATCAATCAATTCAACTCCGGAAGCACCACCGCAATACCTATTTCTACCTAAAACCTGATATAATGTGGTAAGGGAGAGATACTGAGTCTGTGGCTAACCTCAGGTAAGGCTGAACTTATCTGGGATTGATTCCGGTTGTCCATGGGCTGCAGTGACTTAACGAGCATCAGGTGCACCGCATACTCTTTTGCTATTTATAAAAAATCAACTCGATTTGAAATCAACTATTTAATATTAGGTGTGGTATGATCGCTTGCAACTTTCGTTGCATAAGCTTTCAAAAGTTGCGTTCAACCGTACTCTAGCAGCAATGGTCCCCGTAGCAATTAAACTATCGATTGGTTATTAAGGCGATGGAGTGGCACCTCCTCGGGGAGCTCTTAGCTTTGAAGGGCGTATAACCTTTGCTTTAGAACGACGTATATTACGACATGAATAATAAAGGTGGTCGAATCCTTTGTGGTTCGACTTCGGTCACTGCCACGCATAAATAGCAGTGTTAAACGCTGCTGTGTTTTGGTTTGAACGGTGTGTTAAGGGAGACAAACTTGTCCGTGGCATTCCAACTTTACCCTCAGGCGTTATCTTCTTATTTGGGTTTGATCTCAGGTATCTATTGACGGTTTGCATCAGGATTGCATGCTTGTTTGCTACTGTGTTCTGGATACAACACAAACATAATCATAATTCTTTATTGCAAAAATATGGTATTACATAGGATTTCAACGGGTACGGTATGAAATTTTAATCTCTTACAAGAAACTAGATTTATTTTTATTAATTTATATACAATATTAAATAACAGCAATATTTACGAATCTGATAAATTTTCAAATAAATCTAAATAATCATGTCAGAAAATGGTATAGCGATATAAAATATATGTTAGTAATAATAAAAAAAAAATACAAATTACATAAAAGTAACTTTAAACGTTTTTATAATATAACATTGGAGTAGCAAACCAGCATGCAGTACACCAGATGGTAAGTGGCAACTACCGCTCATTGACATCTGTAAGCAACTTCAAATAGATCTGGTGTTCTCTCTGAAGTCAGACACAGATGTGTTGCTACTCCCAAAGACTAAGATGGTTGCCTCATATAAATATAAATCGATAACCACACCTTCCTAAAGAAACTCAAGAACTGCTTAATGCTAGAAATAAAAAAAAATGATGATAACGCTAACGTAACGCTTTCTACACTCATAGCCCCACAGTAGGATTTTCTCCTGTGTCGTGGGTGCCATGGACACACAAAGATGAAT
>MOOZ01000245.1:1475421-1494531 GCA_002930495.1 Cecropterus lyciades | reverse complement strand
TGTTTGTCTTCGTCTTTGTGTGTCCATGGCTCCCACGACACAGGAGAAAATCCTACTGTGGGGCTATGAGTGTAGAAAGTGTTTTTTTTTTTTAAAAAGATGGTCGTAAGTAGGAACTTACGACCATCGTCCGCTAATGCGTGGCTGAGGATTAAATTGGAACACCATGTGTGAGTGTATCTCTCTTACCAACATTTCCTTCTAAAGATAACACAACAGTGTTAAATACTATTGTCATTTCACAGATATGAATGTAGCAATGACTCCGGAATCGAATTCCGATGTGTTCAACCACCTTCATACTGACCTCATGATGATGCGTGATGAAAGTCATCAATTTTTTTTATAATATAGAAGTAGTAAACGGTCATGCAGTCCATTCGATGGTAAGTGATCACTACCGCCCATGGATATCTGTAATCAGCCCCAGAGAAGATCAGTTTACCTTGAGGTTAGGCACAAATTCGTTGCCAACCCTGAGTAAGTAGTTGGAATGCCTCGGATGTCTTTTTTGCCATAAAGCAGCACTATATATTAATGTTATCAGACAGAAATAAGTTCTTCCACCTTTAATATTATTTGTTATTAAACATAAATGCGCTGCTGCCTCTGATCTCTGAATACTCGAATTATCCTTTGACCTACCACACCTTTGAAACCAAAACGGCATCCTAACAACGCTTATAAGAAAAAGATGTTACGGTGGCGCAGTAGAAAAACCACCAAGTACTTCTATCTTATAACTCCTTACATACATATATTATACGCATCGTATGCATCTTTTGTGATGTCGTTGTAAAATACTGCACCACAATGCGCCAAACTGTTTATTTTCTCTTAAACTTCGCAGGCAAGAAAATAATTAATGGCTGAGATATAAAAGTAATTTTCGTATACCATTTTCTTTGGTTCACATGAAGCGAAAGGACATTTTGGCGTAGGAATTGCGAGTAATAACAGGAGTCAGTTTGGGACAATAAATGTACGCTTGGTCTAAAATGGTTATAATTTTTAATAAATGGTATTTATTTAAGTTTTCATTACATAATTTCGGTTAGTAGGCTTCTATTATATCCTCTATTTTGACGGACAATACCGTATTATTATGATCCAATTTTGTTCCTTGATAATAATTATAAGGCTGTCTACACTCATAAACCTACACTGACATAATAACTGACACACACAAAACACAAGATTACACAAAAAGATCTAGAAAAAAAAAATCATCAAAATTAAGGTTTTCATACGGTTTTATGTTCTATACGTTTATACAGTTTTAAAGGTTCTATAATTTTACATACCCTGACTTGCAACTTTTAAAGTTTTGAAGTATATTCACCTTTTATAGACTATACTTCATATGACTTACAAATTATCAAACCGTAGTGCTATGAAAGATCAACAAATAAGGGTAAAAAGCACCAACACACCCTTATTAGTGTGAACGCTATCATGCATCGGATCTTTATGCATTCCCATCATCCAAAGCAAAGTGAGCTCTAACACGATGGACGACAGATTGAGCGTGGTTTAACGTTGTTGCGTCCCCATCAGGGCATTTCGCAGTACAACGGTTCCAGTGACGCTCGTGCTGTCACTACACACATCAGCCAGTTGACTTGGCGAGCAATGGACTGGAAACAACGCGTTGACGACCCCGCGCTATAAAACATCAGCATTACATAATGCGGGGTGGCCTGGATAAGATCTTATGTTATAATCGGGTTGTAGCACCGATAGCTCTTTTCAGACTGCATATGTTTGTATACGTGGAACAGAATTGATTTAGTTTTGTAAATGTTGGCTTTAAATTTATAGTGATAGTTGAATGGAAAGCATTTAGCCTTGTGGTTTGTTTTGACCGTAGCTGATTGTGTTTATAAGATAAAATCACGTCATCAAATGATTTTTGCATTTATGTTAGAATTTTATACAGTTACTTAGTTTTACGTAAGTTTATATTGTTATAAGACAATATAAAATTGTTTTTAAATAGTTTTAAATGTTAATTTGTATTAGATCGTTGTGCGCGTTGGCTTTGCTGTATGCACTTCAAGCAATTGCTTTAAATAAATAAATAAATAAAATCTTCGGGCAGGTCCGGTAGTGGCATGGTTTTTATCAGATTGAAGTAGCAAAAGGACATGCAGTCAACCTGATGGTAAGTGGTTATTGCCGCCCATTGACATCCGCAAGCAACCTCATCACAATGCGTGTCATGAAGTCAATCATGAAGTCGATCACAGATGCGTTGCTACTCCCGAGGACTGAGATGATCGCCTCGTAGATAAGTGAGCCAGTAACTGCACCCTTCCACCTCACGCAAGAACTGCTTCACGCTAGAAATAGTTGTGGCAGTTGTACCTCCCAGGTCGAATAGCACTGGTTCTACCACCTGAAAAACTTGGCTGGCTGGTGACCACTTTTATGTTTATAAGGGCATGTTGCGGCGTCTTGATAATTATAACTGGATAGCAAGCAATCAACTTTGTTGGAGCCTTTAAACGGTAGTTTGAAAACATTTAACAGGTTCGCCACTAATCCCTTACTTAACTATATAGATCGGTCAAATTTACCTAAGTGCTATGCTTTTGATACTATGGTACAAATACAAGAAAAGGCTATATGGATTTAAGTGTAGAGCAGTTGCTCGCTTTTCACTATTCGATTTCCGCTCTCGAGTTAGTCAATAGCAGTAGTTTCTATCGACCTACCTATTCCTTTAGTGATCAATGATTTGTATAGCAACGTGAATTCTTTTTTCGACTTTGAAAAACGAGGGGCTTCTCATTTTATTTATTTTTATGAAATTAAAGAATGATGAGGTGTGATCGGCTTTAGATGGAGCTGTTGTTTTTTATGGAGATCGTTAGAGATCTTTAAGGCCAGTGCCCGTAGTACGAGTTTATTACGTTTTCCAATAACGATTATTGTTTACGTTTTCGCCCGTACTTTGCACGTTTACGTTTTTGGCTATACCTTGCAATTTACTTTGAAATCATGGTTGAAAACATAAATGAAATTATTCCTTTTAGAAAACGTAATAAACTCATGCCAAAGGCGCAGGTGTGGATTTTCCAATGTTTTCTTTTATCTGATTTGAGTTAAACAATTTTTATTTTTCATAAACATATTATACATAAATGTACAGTATCACTTATAATGAGAAACTTAAAAACTATATATTCTTATAGTACAATTAGGTTCGGCGAAATGTTATTAGTGCAAAATGAAGAGTGGTTTTGTTTGTATATACGTGTGTTCATACGTAAAACTATATAGATTGAAGTAGTATATGAGCATGTAGTCCACCCAATGGCAAGTGGTTACTGCCAACGCTTTTTCAACGCTTTTTACACTCATAGCCCCACAGTAGGATTTTCTCCTGTGTCGTGGGTGCCATGGACACACAAAGACGAATACACATACACCCAGACCCGGAACAAAAATCTAAACTCATCATTCAGATGTCTGTCTGGCCGGGGATCGAACCCGGGACCCATTGGTCAGTATTGTGACCGCTCCGCCACTCGGGTCGCCAACTATCGATATCTGTAAGCAACTTCATATAGAACCCGAGGACTAAGATGGTCGCCTCATATATAAGTGACCCGGCAACCACACTCTTCCAACGAAATGCAAGAACTGTTTGATGCTAGAAATAGGTTTGCGGAAGCAATATGCGGGCTGCATGCCCGTTTTCTACTTTAAGTTAATAAAAAGGTTCTTTGAAGATTTTTTAAAGTAATTACCGCTTAAAGCAAGCGTATTTCAACAAACGCTAAAATGTTTCTTATGTAACTTTTAGAGACGTAAGCGAGGAGTAAGTTCTCGAAAGTTCTGTTTCCGCATTCGCCGGTCTCCGGTCTCCATCATATGAATGAGTGAACGCACTACGAGTCATCTGGCGTAGCCTATCAGAAAAGAGAACTTGTTAAGAATATTGCATGGAATATTTTTATTGCACTTTATAACAATATTTTTCGAATTAATGTGAATTTTTTTCAATATAATTGAGATTTACTAGAGTTGGGATCAAAAGAGCCACCAAAATTTTGGTGGATATTGTACCACATATCCCCGTCAGAAGTTTGTTTCTCACAGTATGTATATCTTTTTTATCCGACTGCATTAGGAGGAGGGTAATGTTTTTCGAGCGTAAAATCGTTTCCAATGGTTACAGATGCGTTGTTGCGATTAGTGTCTCTTATTTACCATCTAATCCTCACCCCTTTGAAGTCCACTGCTAGATCTAGGCCTCTCTTAATCGGGGTTTTCGCCAATAGTCATCATGCCTGGTATTGGTGATCGCGGTTAGTGTTGATGTTATATAAGAAGTTTTTATTGATTATTAATTTTTGTTTCTTAATCGCCTTTTACAACATCTATGGGAAGAGAAGTGGTCCTATTCACGATCGACACCACTTAGGTCTTCCTTACGAACCTTCAAAGTAGAACACAGCTCTTAACACTGTTGTTATATGGTAGTATACTGTAGTTGAATGATATGGTCTTGGTACCTCTAACCATGAAGGATCTACAAATAAAATAACAATCGTATAAAGTAAACAAACACATACTTTTACGTACGGTCAGCATAACAGTTCTAGTTCAGTTGTTTCTATTGTTAGACGCGAGTAAAGTAAAGCTCGTAGTGGCGGCGTAAAGCTCGTGGAAGTTCTATTTCCGCAGTCGTAGGCCCCGCTACATAGCAACCAATAATGCTTGTTATTCATTTGTTATTGTTATCTACATATCGATGTATTTTGGTTATTCTCTAGGGTCTTTCAAAGTACCTAACAAATAGAATAACTAACTAATATGAATAACTTCAATTAAAAAAAACATATAGTTAATTTTATGGTTTTTAAATGTTACTTTCTTATTGAGGAACTTATTTTTATAATACTTTACGTATGTTGCTGTTTGTTTTTTTAGATATCTGCGAATAAAAGCTGTTTCTATTTGTTATTCTTCTTGAAAACTAATTTACTCTTTGTAACAAATTTCGTGCAACATAGCTTGAATTGTAAAGCTGTTAAAAAAGCCAAAAAGAGGATTATCCTACCATTCATTTCCCTCTGTCAGACAGATGTCTACTATTGATTTACCTAACAATACCTACCTATAATATTTAGTAGCATATTATAGGTAGGTAGTGTTTAGTACTTAAATCGTGGTGATCGTATGGTATACTAAAAATGGGGTTGGTTGCGCGTCTTTTAATTATAATATGTTAATTATATTTATACATCAAATAAAGTTAATACTACCTATCTTCTAGACTTAATTTCTTTGTTGCCAATTACGACTACCAGAAAAAATGTGATTGATATTATTCCAAGCTTATAAATTATAAAAGATTCCAACGTTAAAGATTAAGAAATAAAGATTAATCTCAAATAGAAGTTCAAAACAAAATAATCACCGTAATTGGTCTGTACCAATTACGGTGATTATTTTGTTTTGGCTTGATTCTGTAATCAAGCCTGTTATATTCGGCTTTACAGCATTTTCTGCCCACCTCTTATAGATCTCTAATAAAAACCAGAGCAAACATAACGAGTCGATTCGACCATCAAAGGGCGTATGATCGAAACAATTGTAGTAACTGCTTCAATTTGAATCTACAGCATCTTGTTTTGTAGTAAAGTACGTGTTTTATCAGAAACGTGTAACGAGAGGCGAGTAAAAAGTGATAAAGTATTTATTTAGCCTCTTTTTATAATGCGTGGAATTAGGTTAGGTTAGCTTCATGATAAAAGAAGTGTTTAAAACTGAATAGGAGGTAGAACCGACACCGTTGGCACCTCCGCCACACCTATTTCTGTTTACTACAGTGTGTATTAATACAGTGGTAAATGCTGTTGCGTTCTGGTTTGAAGCGCGTGGTACGAAAGACATATTTATGACAGGTACTCTAACTTAGTCCTAAGGGAAGCAACGCATCAGTGGCCAACCACCGGTAAAATAAACCTGTTCAACTGGTAACCTAGGGTTGATTACAAATATTCATGAGCGACGGTGGCACTTACAATAAGAAAGATAAGAAAACTTACAATTTGAAGGTGGTGAAACTCTTTGTGGTTCGCCTCCGGAAGCACCACCGCCACACCTACTTCTGCCTGATAACAGCAGTGTTATGCGCTATTGTGTTTTGGACTGAATGATGTGGTACGGGAGACACACTCTCCCGAGGCATTCCATCTTAGTTCTCAGGGATAGAAACGCATATGTGGCTAACCTTAAGTGAGACTTTGATCTTTCCTAGGGTTGATTAGAGGTCCATGGCCATTGCAGTAGCCACTTACTATTAGTTGGGCTGCAGGCTCGTTTGCTACTTCCATACAATTTAAAAAAAAAGATTGTATGCTCGTTTAATATTCAGTTTTATGAAGAGAGACAGTCATATAATCAATTATTTTAAATATTTCATCAAATTGCGTATTTATTTCTAAGCAAAAATTGATGTAACGCTATTCGTTTACCTTTTGTTATGGAGCAATTTATTTAGGGTGAGTGCGGGGTAAGCGAGGGGATGTTGTACATGATTTTACAGCATTGTATTGATTCATAATATCTTGTTGACTTCATCTATAGTAAAAAACTGCCTTCTAGATTTTAATAGCGGAGACAGTGTAAGATTGTTAATTTTAGTTGGGTAAAGATTAGAAGGAAAAAAACCCGATTATAGCAAAATTTTAACAATGAACATAAAAATGATATATTAATTATTAAAAATAATGTTATAAATATGATTCCGGTTAACATTGCGTTGTTAGTATATCCAACGAGAAATAAGGTTATGGTAGATAAAGAGACTAGAAATTTGCGATCACTTCTGATAAGAAACGACTGTTCGTAATTCGTAAAAAAATCTATAATATAGACACGCCGATGTTCAAATGAATTATTATTGCAGTCAAATAAAAATGTTAATTATAATGTTACCATGGATAACACAACCAAGGACAAGGCAAAAATAGGCAGCGGGAACGTAACCGTACCGTAGAGTTCTCAGACCTTTGAATGCGAACAATTCGAAAAGAATTTAATTTCCTGTAATATTATCAGGAGCTGTAATCAGATCAGAGATTATTTGTAGGCGAAATTTCCCGAGTAAATTTCTCTTGAGCGACATTTTAAACAATCGGTAGTCAAATATTTGTCAAAGTGATCGATGATGCCTTATATAATAAAATGGACAGGGGAATTGTTTTTCCATAGCCTTAGCCTCGTTATGGGTTGTATTTTTATATAATGGAAGCAGCAAACAAGGATGTTATCTGATGATATCAAAGGTTGAGTAACCTACTGGAGGGAGATCATCACTACCGCTGCATGTTAGCTATGTTGAAGGTACATAGTTTTAGTAGCAAAGAGAGAGTTAGTAAGTTAAGTTTTGTTAAACTTTTGTGCCCAGAGGCAAGACAACAAGAGTGCGACTGAGTCAAATCCAGCTGCTCCCCCTCGGAGTAGCTGGATTTGACTCAGTCGAAGATAGATATCTTGGCGAAAAATAAGGTCTTTATTGAACAACGAATATAAGAATGCAGTCTTCAAAATAAATAGAAACGAATTTCGCCGACGATAAAATGGGTTTACTTCTGATATTTTGTCACCCTTGACTCATGGATATAATTAATTACATACAATCATCACATCATATCAAATACACTAATAATGACAAAAAAATCCTTTCTAGAAGATGCCTATGTCCAGGAAAGAGCATTCAAGGAGCGTTTTAAAGGACACATAACGAATATGAAAACAATTCACAACGTATAAAAATTTAAGTCGACCCAAATGTATTTAAAAAATAGTCAATTATGTGAAATGTCGTTTACCCACTTAAAGGACATTAATTTTTAATCACGAATACTACACGATATTTTCCTCAAATTTCACTCCAGGGAATAAGTCAAGTAAGCGGGAAATGAAATAAAATTAAATAATACTCTTATGTTTTATAGCGTCAGGAATTAGAATTGGTCTATTTAAAATTTTCCTCATTTCAAAACCTATTATTTTTTATCATCAGCGTGTTTTAATTAAACTTGGAGGAAGAATTACGAAGAAACGTGACTCTCATAATAAAATTTGTCATATAGACCTCAATTATATTTTTGATGTTGCTTACGGTCCATATCGCTGATTAATGTGTACTCTGTGCCCTTGTTTAGTACAAAATGTTTATGGTCCACTGATCATACACGCTGATATTGTCATTTGGTTGACGGAGTTAGGTTTAAACGTAGTGTTGTCAGTGCTTACATGATTTATTATGAAGAGGGATAATTGTATATTTATATTTGTTATAAATATTTCTGTTAAAATTCTGAAATAAATAGGTAATTTGTTGGCATCCGTGTTACTAATTAATTTATGAATGTATCACAATAATTAAACATTAGTAAAAGTCATTTTTTATAAATTTTAATAATAAAATTATAAACGGACTACGTCTATCCTACATGATGTATTTAAAACTTAAAAGTATACAAAACGATGCAAAAGAAGCGCATTTTCGGAAAAGGTACTTTCTAAAATAGCACATCACATTGTGTCACGAGTTTCTGTTATAGATAAGTTCTATATCACCGTCATGCCGCGGGCGATTCCTACAGACAACATAATATATTGACAGATGAGTCGGGAGGCTGCGCTCTACATCTGTCATCGACACGAGCTCTATCAGCGTTGAGTATCTGTCGACGTGAGATTTTTTTGGAGTCAAATTTATCTTAGGCTGACGGGAAACACTTGAATGTGATTTAGCGATTAGATAAATATTTTTGACTTGTATTTTTATGTTACTGAATTGTTTGTTAGGGTATCTTACTGCTATGTATTTTAAGTTTTCAATTACTTTACACTTGGCTAGTGCTATATTTTGGCCTCAACAGGGCCTTAATAGGGAAAGAAAAGGAGGTGCTAAAGCGATTTACAGAGCAATGTTTACCTAATACTTATTTCAAATCAAAAATTATAATTAACACACCATAGACTAAGCTGCGTCTGCAAAAGCGATTGAAAAAAGCGCCCCCCCTCCCCTCACGGAGCGCTTGAAAATAACTGAAATATATTTATTGTTTTGGGTAGGATAGTTGAAAAAAAATTTTTTATAGGAGAGTTCATAATGGTATTTCTTTTCATTGCTCGGGTACTGCACATCTTGCATAGAAAGTAATATGTGACATAATTATTTCGTAAATATTGACAAATACTAGAATTATCAAATAAATGATATGTTGAAAGCAATTTGCTTTACTCAAATGAAAATACATTATGGAAAGTAGGATTTCTTTTATTTAAGACAAAAATTGCACGCCTCATAAATAAACTCAGGCTAAGTAGGTTCCAGAATTTTATACCACAGTCGGGAATGAGACCTAAAATACCGATGTTTTCGTAACATTCGTTATTTAAGGGTCACTGCGTTGAAAGAAAAACTATCCACTCGTTCATTACTATTCAGAAAATTTTCTAGCAATTTTTGTCGTTTTCTGATGACTTTCTTTCATATTTTCCAGCGGAAGGTTTGAAATGCAGGCTTTCGGCATTTTGGCTTAAGGCTACATTAAGCTCGAGTTCCGAAAACAGCGTAAACGGAACATCCAACGTTTTGTTTCACTAAAATGTCATAATGAAGAACAATTTTTCAAAAATATAGTAGAGGAGACAAAAAAATATGACAGTTAAAGTTTTGTAAGTTTTTATTGTACGATATTTTGTAATAAAAATATGGAAGCCTCTCCACTAGCCGCAATAGGGCAGTGTGGTGATAATGTTACAGATACAAGGCCTGGTCGTGGGAAAAAAATCAGTTGATACTTTCGTAAACGGAAATGTACGTTTTTATTTATATGTCGTTCATAAAGCTTTTATGTGTTAAAATACACTTTATACTTTATTTTTATTCATATAATATTGACACAAATATGATATAACCATATTTAATTATATAAATATATTGAGGTGGAATGAAGAAAAAGCGTAGGTATATACGATTGAATGTATATTATTTACGGAGATAAATATTTTCGTTACCTTATTATCATTATGATTATTTGAGATGATGAGATAAATTAAACGACACGTGCTTGACATTTATCGAACTTATTTCTTTGGGCTTTGCTCGATTTGTCCGTGAAAGTTTAAAATATCAAATAGGGCCAAGCCGGCCCGGGGCAGGGCGGGGCTCGGGGGCGCATGCGCTCCGTACGTTCACGTAAAACATTTTTCCCGTAATTCCAGGGACAATTATGTGGATTGGGAATCAGGGTCGAGTAAATCTATAAATAGCTTGTTGCATGTTCTGTACAGGGTTTTGTTGATTTTATTTTGTTCAAGGTAAGTTTTTTATTTTTTAAGATGTTTTTTAGAACTGAAAAATATTTCAAAGGCTTTACGTGCAATTTATTTCGGCTCTGAAACGTATTCTAAGAAAGATAAAAAAATATATTAAAAAAATATAGTCGGTTATTAAGTGAAAAACATATACTTGATTTTCTGCGTAGTTTCCAAGACGTGTCGAAAAAGCTACCAAACAGCTATAATTACGTAACAGGGTAGAAATTTGCGAGAGGAGAGTGGGGGGTGGACGCGGCATCTCTACCGTCCCGCGGCAGTCGGCGGCCGACCGTGCTCGGGAGTGGACGCGTCGGTATGCGCCGTAGCTTATGACACGCGACTCGTATGTGGTACCCGCGAAATGACTGCATCGCTCTTAGAAATAAATTCGGCTCCATGTGATGGATGGATCTAAGGAAGTGAAAGTGAGATAACTTGCATACGTGGTCCAAAGTTGTCGAGGTCGCTAATCGCTCGTGACTATGTGTAATGTGGCGTTTAATGTTTTATAGTGACCATCGGTAAGTGATATTTCTTTAAATTATAATTAATATGTATAATTTAATAAAAATATTACCATAATAAAAAGAGTAAGTTGTTATTAATGTACTGGTATGTTGGTAAAGTTTGAAACATTTAAGAACAAAATCAAAAACATAAAATTTAAAATGCTACGGGTACGTACCTATAAAAGTTTATATTTCCGAACTTCAAATATTTGAGCAAATACATTAAAAACCGTATATCTTTAATAATACTTTCTTGCGTTTTGTGTAGTTTCCACCGGTCCATTTTTTGTTTGAAAAGTAGAAATGAAATGAAAATATATAAACTATGTATATATTCTTTCAGAATTTGTATTTTTATTATACAGCCGTTTAACAAAACGGCAAGCTGAAAAATAAAAACGTTATCACAAATTGCTTTAATTGACAAACATTTACAATAATATTAAATTTATAGAAATATTAAAACTATATAAATATTTACGATAATATAAAAAAATTAAACATTTTTTTAAATAATAATATAGTCTATATAATTATTTGAAAAATTCGACGACGATTGCAGCGATTGCGTCGCAAGCACGCCCCCATTAAAGACGCCTCTACAGCCTGCAGAAAAGCCTTAGCAATTAACCTAAGGTCTTTACCGTAAGCGTAGCGGGGCTACGAGTTGCGTAGCAATTAGTGCTACGTCATAGCGTAGGGACTGTTACATAATTATAGGTGTTTAGAAATATGGGAAAAATAGAAACATAAGATGGATTACACCTTAGTCTTACATTTATTGATTTTGGTTGGTTATAACATTTTATTGTTATACCATTATTCTTCTTTACGAAACTTCATTACCACCGTATTTTTTTTTTGGTATAAAACACAAATATATCATATTAAAAGTAATAAAAGTAAGTAGAAAAAATACTGGAATTAAAAATATAATATTTATAAGACCGTAAAATAAATTTTGTTCTGGAATTTTATTCGTTGTATATATTCATATGTTTTTATAACATAATACCATGAACTCGTAATACGTTATAGTTTTTGATATTTATTACCACCGAACTTCACGCTAATTGATTAATCGATAATACATGTAGGTGGGGCTTTACATAATACTCATACCTATTTGAGTGATCTAATATTGAAGTCTGTAAACCCTAATATATAAATCCTATCTTAGGGTTTATATCTTAGGTTACTTTATGATTAGAAAATATTATAAAAGTAAAATATACCACGACCGAGAATCCTCATCGAACCACACTCAAATAGAATTACCCAGATCTGATCTATTTTCTATTTGAATGATTGAGCTTCATATAATTATGTTTTTATTAGATTGAAGTAGCTAAGTATGCAGTCCACGTGATCGTAATCATCATCTACTGCCCAGGGCCATCTGTCACCAGATGATCATCAAATGCGTTGCGTCACCTTATACGTAAATCAACCAGCATCTACACTCACCACCGAAATTTTACACGTTTGAAATAAGTGTGTCAGTGGTACATCCCCTGTCGAATCACATTTGTTCCACTACTTTCCTTTAATCTACCAAAGACATATTTGGGCAAGTTATCTTACCAATCCATTAAGCTAAAAGAGTTTAATTATGTATGAAGCACATTTACTTAAGTAACTGTGTTCAAGCAGTAAAGTCGCTACATAAAAGGGGAACGTTACTATGTTTAGTAAAACAATATAGGCGTAGCATCACAGCGATAATCGTAGATTTGCTACGCCGTAGCGCCGTAGCATCGTAGCACTAATCGGTGCGGATATTAGTTGCCGGGTTATGGGCGAGATTGTTTCGTTCGTTATGCGTCGTATATGAAACTTGATGAGTTAAATGGTGTCGTTTGAATTTGGGACAAATACGTTTTGAGAATAGTTTCACAAGCAATATGAACTTATTCACAGAACTATCACAATACACTTTTATCACAGTATTTGGTTCTTTTAGAATGTTATTCGAAATAATTCATTTGAAATGAGCGAATTGTCCAATAATAATATATGATATAAAAGTTTTTGAAGGTTTTCTTGTGACATATGAGAAAATAATATACGTAAGAAGAATCAGGTGACTATAAAATTAATTAGTGAGCTCAAGATTAGTAAGAATATGTATTTGGACAATTTAGGACATGTATGTATAGCCCAGTGCTTTTGGGTATCATCCAAATATTCATAGACCACACTATAAGATTGGATAAAGGGCATTTTTAAACGAAAGTCCTTTTTTTGTTTCTCCACAATGTTCTATCATTCTGTAACTGGCATTGCAAAGATAGAATGACTGATTTCAAAAGAATATAAAGAATAAAAAGTACATGTTTTGTACAATAATGTACAAAAAGGTATCTTTTTACCATTGATTACTGAAATTTATTGATAACTAGTTAATACAAATTGCGTCTTTCAAATTAGCCAGACGCAGGCAAACGTTTAATTTCTGTCAATATTATGTTACCTATTAAATCAGATACGCAAATTGAACGCTCACAAAAGTAAATACGAGTTAGTGTAGCTCGAAACCGTATCTAATGCAGAGGGTATGTTATATGTCTTAGCCGAACTATTTGTATAGAAAATAAACTATAACACAAATTGACTGCTTTGAGTTAATAAAAGCCGTTGTATTTTTTTTAGATTTAATTAGCAAACTAGCATGCAGTTCAGTTGATGGTAAGTCCTATAGAACAAGGTTTCTGTCAGATGAGTGCGACTCCAGAGAACTAGGATGATCACCTCATATATGTGAATGAACATCGTCCTAGCTTAATCAAAAGAATTGCTGGTTCAACCGCCTAGAAAAATTAATATGTAGTATAGTTCATTAATAAATATAACTGTTTTTCGAGGAAATGAGTAGGAATGGAATACGTTCTATATAATTTTATCTCGCTTAAAGAATTATGTAAATATATTATAATTAATATTTCTTTTAGTCCGTGAAAATATTTTTATCAAGTGATGAAGATGAAAGCATGCTGTATCTAACGTATGAACTTTATGTTATGAAAATATGATTCTTGTGATATAATTTCTTTACGAATGATTGTTGTAAAACTAACGAATCATCTTTATACAAAAAAATAAATCCAAAAGAAAAAAATATTATTTATTTTTATGGGGCATTAGATTTTACTAATGTAGGTTCGAATGAGCTCTACCCTCGAAATCAATGTATTTCGAAGACTTTTTTAAATTGTTTTATTGAAATAAATTATGTGTCTGTTATATTTAACAGTATCGATAATATTGCTCTAACATTCTTAACGTTAACAATTTCTTCTTCTTAAACTACACTTTATATATTTCTGCATAATATGTATAGCAATGCTAGAAGCCATACTGGATTTTATATGAAAAAAAAGTTTTGTTGAGAAAATGTGCTAAAGTGATGTTGCCATTACGAGGTAACGCATTTAAGTCGTCTAAGATGACATGGTATTGTTTTTGAATGACACTACCTCCTCGTTTCCTCTGGATATCGTAGGGGAGACGCTTAAGGGTAAAATTCAAGTGATGGGCAGCAAAATCTACTATGGTCACTAATACGAAAAGCCTCCATTAGAGTTCTATGTCCAGCAGAAAACTTCAAAATACTGATGAATGAACGATTGGACTTGCTGCTGGCACTGTGCACAAAAATAATAACATCTGTAATGGATTTCAATGTAAGGTCGCGTGATCGTAAATTGAAATTTATGAGTGATTTTAATGGCTGTCGTACATTATGAGATTTTCTCATATGAACGTCGCTCATATCACTTTACGTATATTGAATTGGCTCACTGTGAGCGATAAGCGAAAAGCGAAAAATGATTTTTATTCGATCATTTATTTGTTTAAAATAAACATACATGTCACTATATACTTTTTTGCCGCATCTTCTCAGCTGAGGTCATGTTCCGATGCGTTATTAATGAAAGAAATAATATTGTCTCTGACAATTTGAATGGGAACTCGTGGACCTTTACAAAAATATAAAAGTAATATAAAAAAGTTCCTTTAAAACGTTTTGTGTTGTAGCGTTGCAGTTTTTGTTGCAAATAATAATTACCTATAACTCAATTCATCGGCGACGTGACCAAGCTCTCTGGCCTATAACCTCTTCTATAATTATATAATGAATACATACTGTTTTTATAGCTTATTTACTGATTTATACTAACTTTTCGCTATTTATTTGTTTTATCTTTGCGAATACAACAGTTATATATGACAATAGGCAATAAATATTATATTACCAGTCATATAGAAATAAGAAAGCAAAATTTACAACAATAACTGGTAAACAGTGCTATGTCCATTATTTATGTGTGGCGATGATTGTTATTTATCTATATATGTATATATATATATATATATATGTATTACTTATCTTTGTATATTGCCGAGTATCATGCCGATGCATGATTGTGTATTATGCCGAGTCAACATTTATCGCTGTATTAAAAAACTTGCTTCCCTTATCATTAGTAGACAGGTCCTCGCAATCTTGTTTTGAAATCGAATATTAATTTGTCGTGCAAAAATTGCATCCAGAGTTCCGATGTTGAAACTACTTGCTCGTTTGTTTTCGTATGCAATGTTTTACGGATATTCAAAATGCGTCAACAGTCCAATCCGTTTTTATGTGCTATAGAAATCTATTGGCCTCGTACTAATGTTTGTACATTGAAAAACACGACATAAATCGATAATAACTGCCCCGGTGACGGTTTTATGTTTGCAGTATCGTTCTAATCGTTTTTTATGATATGCTAGTAACAAATACTAATCTACGTGATGTTAAGTCGTTTAGCGCTTTGCATATATTTTTACTATGAAACTAGTTGACTAAACCGCCCATGGATGTCTGTAAGCAACTTCATATAGAACAAAGGTTCTATCTGAAGTCAACCACAAAGGCTGCCAGTTATATAAGTGAGCCGTCAACCACACCCTTCCAACGAAACTCAACAACTGCTTCACGCTAGCAATAGGTGTGGTGGTGGTACCTCGGGAAGGACGGCGGCATGTGTGGTCGCATACCGTCGTAACATGTGAAGGCACGGTGACTGCAAATGGTCACCAGGAAGAGCCCATAAGGGGCATCGCGCTCGGAGGACTCCGGTTGCGTTCCGTTGGAGATCCCGGATTCCTCCACGTAGCGCTGAGGACGGCCACCGGGGGGGTTTTAGTGCGGTAAAAATCCCACATAACCCGGCGTTGCTCCCACGGCGTCGGGTACCTTTTGAAGGTTTCCCCCTCGTTACAAAAAAAAAAAAAGGTGTGGTGGTGGTACCTCCCCGGACTCGAACTACACTGGTTCTACCACCTGTCAAAGGTGGTAGATTTGGAATGCCTCAGAATAAATAAGTTTTATTTTACCTTGCGTTAATATTTTTTAATTAGTGTAGTCTTTAATATTTTTTAATTATTGTAGTCTTTGCAAACGAAACTTTGCTAAAGTTAGTAATTAATAATACTTCACTCGCAGCCGAACGATGATGGTGTTTAACACCTTATAATAATCTCGTTATCATATTTGGAATGCCTCAGAATAAATAAGTTTTATTTTACCTTGCGTTAATAATTTTTTAATTATTGTAGTTTTTGCAAACGAAACTTTGCTAAAGTTAGTAATTAATAATACTTCACTCGCAGTCGAACGATGATGGTCTTTACCACCTTATAATAATCTCAGGTTCTTAGCAGCTTCGAATCGCTAATTTACAAGAGTCATATGCGTATTATAAATTTTATAATCACTTGCTTTAACGAACGTATGAAGTTCTTAAATGTGTGTGAAGTCTACCAATCATCATTGTTAAAGAAGATCCGTGTACAGCCGATAAGCAGTGAGACGATAATGGATTGTCGATCAATATTCTCATCTTATATGTAAAACGGTACAGTTAATACTCTTAGTAATATTTACGAGCACCATCCATATCTAATAAGCAATATAAGCCTATAAGTTGTTACAAGTGCCAAAACCCACAGGAACAAAAGGTGTTCCCTAACCCCATTAAGCCTCCGAAATAATTACATCAACTAAGATCCATCTAGCTCTCAGGCCGGTCGTAGCTCACAGGACTCGAGGACACGTGACATTTATTGGTAATGACTTCGCTGCGGTATCACAGCGACCTCTGGTGTAATAAAAGGGCGGCGCAAAGGGCTCAACGGCCGTAAATTACCTCCGAACGCCGCCGTTTGTCGTGATTGTTTTGTACCGTACGTATGATATCTGGGCGCCTGTATGCGTTATTACACGCACGTATAATGCGTGTAGCTTAAACGTGTGAATATTAAACGGGGTAAATAATGAACACGAGATTCTGTGCGGATGTGAATGAAATTGGAAAGTGAAAAAATTATTAGCTTACGCGGAGGCAGAGATTTTTGGATATTGTTTTGTGTGAATATAAAAACGTGGATAGAAGCAACGTTCTTGTACTTAATTTAAGAAGTATTAGTTTGCTTTTATATTTTACGTATATACTTATGTGCGGTGTAGTATCAGCTATTAATTGTTTTCTTTTTTAACTAACTTCGAAAAAGGAGGTGGTTGTATATTCGACTGTATTTTATTTTTTTATGTATGTTCATCGATTTCTCCCCCATTTGTGGACCGATTCTCAAAATTATTTTTGAATTAATATTATGAAGTTACTCACACCTTTGTTTCTCTGTGGGATATTATTTTTTATCGGGTTAATATTGCGTCGTAAAACTGCGATTTTATACGAAACTAAGACTCAAGTCATTCCAACTATATAGTTTATATAATCACGGGACATAAAAGATCAAAAGCAATAATCTGATATTCCTTTTGTACCACTTGTGAACAACAAAGAACATAGTTCATCTGTACCAAATATAAATTTCACCTTTTTACCAGAGGAATACAGCTTGAGGACTAAGCTGGTAAATGTCTTCTGATATTGTATCTATATAAACATATGTTGTAAATAGGAGTAAAAATACAGCAAAAAGTGCTAAAAGTCAAAATAGCTCTCCGTCAAAACCAACGATGTATAGACGACTCTGGTTTTTAAATGTTCGTATGGACGGTAAATACTTTTGCTACTATCGACAATATTAACCGTAACAGTATTAATAACAATATTAATCGACAATAGTTACCGTGTTCTTCTTTTAATAACATTTTTATAACAACGAAACCTCCTAACTTACTCTATTGAGGTACCGTGTCAGGGACCAACCTTAGATAAGTCTCTGAATATCGAATGTTGAAATCCGATGTTCATGGGTGGCAGTACCTACATACCATCGGTGGATTATTGCCTTTTAACTTTGTAACACCTTCGGACCTCTTTAAACACGAAATAAGGTTCAACCACGAAGGGCCTTTTACCTTCATTAAAAGTTAGCGGCCCAGAATAAATATGAACATATGTTCCAATACTTAAATTGGGTTGCCCTAAATTTATGATTTACTGCAAATTACTTTATATTAGGTATTGAAGGATACCCTTGTTCCATCGATAACTGTTTTCAAATATTATACATTATTTGAAAACAGTTCCTTTGAAATTGATATAACGTGTATGAAACGAAAGACTAATAGAATAATGTCTAACCTACCTAAGGTTAGACATTATTCTAGTCTGCTACACAAAGAGGTCCTAGTTTGAATGTCGATGAAATAAAAATTAATAATTGAATTTACATTTTTGTTCTAGGCTTGGGGTGTTTGTTAAACTTTCTTTGTATGAATATAGTATTTTAGGATCTGCGTTAGTAGGTGTATCGCCATATCGGTCTGACACGCAGAGGGTTCTGGCATTTCTGAGATCCATTTTTAGGCACACATATATTTCAATGAAGAATTTAGATAGTGATTCTGGGTCTGGGTGTTTGGGTATTCGCCTTTGTATGTATCCATGGCAACCACCGCATCACTACCAAGTCACGACACAGGAAAACTCATAATTTGGAAAGCGTTATTTTATCCATGATAGGAAGTTTGACAGGTCTATTTGCTGTTAGTCTAATGCTCGTTATGTCTATTTTTCTACTCGTTTACTCGTTTTTTTATAGTTTCGACAACTGGAGTCGTAAATTTACGTTTTATACATGGATCGGTGTAAAGTTATAATCCGTAGAGTGCTTTTTCGCCTGATATGAGCGAGGTGCGAGGCCATTTGAAGTTAGTATAACCCTTTTTAGTTCGACGACGTTTAGTATTTTAAGTGTAAGCGCTTCACACTGTGTTCTGGTCTAA
>MOOZ01000245.1:1408923-1421129 GCA_002930495.1 Cecropterus lyciades | reverse complement strand
TAGCCCTCAGGGATACCGTGGGGGTAAATTCAACAATCACTGAAAAGACTTGTCTCCCGACTGACCCATACAACATCGAAGAGCCTAATCAACTGAAATTATAAACATTTAAAATTTGGATAGTGAGTTATTGTTGTGACGTAAGCAGAGGATTAGGACAGAGTTTTTGATATTCCTTCCCTAAAATATTAAAGTCTGCCAATATTGCAAACAGTATGAAAATTTGTATTTGGATTTTTGGTATATAATGAAACAACTGTTTCAGCATTTTTGGAAACTACTGCTGAGGGAATTAATCTTTAACCATCCACCAGAGGTCGTGGAGATACCGATGACTTCTGAAAATATAATTATTCGACACGTGCCCATTGTAGAGTATTGTGTGTATCCATATATGTTTACTTAACATAGAAAAGTGACGAGAATGTGCCCGTAGGTTATACATCGATATTTATATATATCTATATATCGATATTTATACATATATGTATCTGCATAAATATCGATAACGGTATAAAAGTTTCGTTTAATAAAAATTGCCAACGAATAAATCGTTACTCGTTAGCGGTGGGACAAGTCCTCGCGTCTCTCGGGAGAAAAAGTTTAATTGTGCCGGAACTCTTGAAATTTAACTATACAATGTTTTTTACATTCGAATCACGGATGCGACAAAATGTTACTCGTTTCGCGTTGTCAAATTCGTGTTTCGAATTAAAAAACCCGTAAACATCAGTTTAATTGAGCGTATTTGTGAAATAAAATATTCAGCGCACTATCGCTTAAAACTATCGCGGCGTTCAGCTGTTTCAATCAAACAAATGGGCGGTGTCTATAGTGCAGTGCGCTAAATTACAGCGCTTCACCGCTGTTCGGGGTAAGGATCTCCGACCACTGCGATATGTCTTGACAAATATGGCGAAGAAAATTGTGTTTAATGAATTTTTGGACACCTATAATCATGTAAGACTGCATGTTTTTTTTTTACTTTTATTTTATAAAAAAGTGTAAGGTATCTCAATTAAATTCTCAAAGATGCAACGTTTTTTTTGCCGAGTTGAACTATGACAATTTGCAGTTACTTACAAATAACTGTCGGAAGCAGTGACCTCTAACGGATATTTCATGCTTGTTTACTACCTCAATTTAAAATAGGCCGTAATTCAACTTGTAAATTTATTTGCAACAGTACCAATTGTTAAATATGAAATTATCCTCGTTATAATTCCAGCATATAATATATCATTTATAAAAAAACTGATGATCAAGTAAAATTTATTAAAGTGTCGCTGTTCAGACCCTTAACCCCCCATACAGTATAATGTCTGTATCTTGAGGGCTATAAACATACACAAAGACAACCACACGAAAACCCTTTGCCAGAACAAACCTTAATTCTTAAATCAGACATCGGTCTGGCCGGCGACTGAACTCGGAACTATCTACTTCACAGACCGTTATGGCGACCACTCCGTCACGCGGGTCATTAATTAAAAATACTATTTCAGTTCGTTTTTAATACATACTAGTTTTGCCCCACGGTTTTATTTGCACCTACATAATAATAAGATAAACAAACAAACAGCGTGATGTTATATAGCCTATAGCTTTCCTCAATAAATGGACAATTCAAAACAAAAATATTTTTTCAATTCGAATCAGTAGTTCCTGAGATTAGCGCGTTCAACCAAACAAACAAACTCTTCAGTTTTGTAATATTAATAGTATAGTATAGATTACACATAATATTATTATCTAACTATTAATATCTTCGCTTCTCCACTGTCCCGGACGTTGCCTTAACCACGTTGCGGATACCGTGACAAATGAATGGAGTGTCTGTCGGGCTTAAGCTGAGCTTCGAACCTGCGGTGGAAGGGACGGGACAGCTACAGATGTGTCGATGTTGTATAGAACTTATAATGAATTTATTCAAGCTATCTTCGCTCTAAGTTTGACAAAATAACGAATGGTTATCTAGGTCAATATTAAGTCTGTGAATGATTGTTCGGATTAGGAACGCGATAACATTTGTCTTTCGGATTATGAACGCTTTGATTTAATATTTCAATTAGATTCTGATTTAACTAGTAGTGGTAATAACTATAGCAGTAGTAGGGAGTCATATACATGTAAAATAATACTTATGAAACATATATATAAAGATAAAGTATTATTGATATTTTCTACAATCTATTATTAGTACCCAATCACTGTGTCATGGAAATTATAGACATACACTGATAATAACACAAGTATACCCAGAATAGTCGTGTAAATTGGAATCTACCTGTAAATCCATGATGGAAACTTCAGCGTCATGTAAATTAACTTTATTTATGATATGCGTTATGTATGATATAATTGCGTGAACACTTAAAATATCATAATCATAAATATGTATATTTTGCGAAAAAACAAAAATTTGACACACAAAAATGAAGGAAGGGTCCAGAGTTCGGACCCATTGTACTATTAACGTCAAGGGCATAATTGAAATTGAAGTAGGGTGATATTCGTCTAAAAATAGATATCAGATGCATGATACGTTGGCTAAAAGGATCCGTCCTATGTAAAAAGAGAAAAATATGGAAGTTATAATTATAATATGACATATTTAACGACACTTCAAAGATTTGTAGGAATTGCAAGGTGCGTTACGTAGTTCCAAAGGAAGGTTTTACCGTTTTTCAAGAAAACTGCAATATTACTGCCATACCTATTGCTGCCTTATGATAGCAGTGTTAGGCAGTTCTCGACCACCGTTCTAAGTGATACCTATACAAAGCATTCCAATTAAACCCTCAAGGGAGCAGGCATTTACGGCTGACCTCGTGTAAGACAACAATCTTACGTGGATCGATTACAGGTTCATAGCCGACGGTCAACATTTACTAACATGCTCATCTGCAATATATGATTTAGGCTAATATTATCGCGGAATTGATACATTTTAATATGTTACGGGTACTCACGATATGCGGTTTTGAATTTCTTTTTGCCGATATTTCGATCCTGTTACATGGATCGTGGTCACGGCGAAACTGCGGTGGCGGGGAGAAACCGTTGACAAGCATTAGTGGTAGATTAACCTATCTACCCTACCATATCACGACACACAACACTAACCGTATCTTTACGCACCGAACTTTGCATTATTTGTGATTTACATAGGTTAGTTTATGTATGTCGTGAGTACCCGTAACATATTAAAATGCTCATCTGCCACTTCAAATTCATAGAAATATAAATGTCGCGATAAACCGTTATCTGATAGCGATATTATAGTTTTTAACTGCTATTGATATTGATGGATGGCTCTCGAAAACGTGAACTGAAATATTTGATTTGATGAACGCAGTGGGAATAGAAAAATGCCTGAATGACAGACCAGATAGACCCGACACTACAACCATTCACTAATTGAACCGCGTTTGAACCAGCTACCCGGCTAATTGATATAACTCCCAAATATTTGACAGAGAAATAGAGGATGAAAATGAAACACAAATTGCTGAAGCTGAATTCCGAAACGCGATGTTTTAGATACTCTGTTAAAACCGAATTCCTGAAATAAATGTTCGAATTAAATTAAAATTAAATTATATTAAATAGTTGAATGTTTATTTTATGAATTGGAGGAAATGATCAGGTGTAGTGGTCGGTTAAGTAATTAGACTGGTCCATGTCGCTTATGGACAGACGTTCAATGTCCAGAGTTGTCAATTACAGCTGTGATTAACCCCAAGTAGGAATGGAGTCCTTGAGGCTAATGGGACGTTGTTAATCCTAACCCCTCGAGCCCAGCACGACGCGATAGCGACAGGAATAGCTAAGAATAGAACTACAAGCTTAAATAACTAATGTATGTTTAAAGCATGAGAAGCCGTGTCAGCGAGAGCGAATTACCCGAGTGACTAACTGAGTGATAATTCGTAAAACAAATATTTTAGGGCTGTTTCCAAGCGGAATATAGATATAAAAAAATCAAATGGATGAGCTTTTATTTTCTTGTGATGATAGTTTGGGTAAAGAAAGACTATCCACGAAGTTATTGATATCGTTGAAATGTTTCTGAAACATGTTATGTTTAATGGGGTTATGTATAATTAGAAGTATTAATATTTTTAGAAAACATGTGACTTTGGTGTATTTTATTACTTAAGTTATTTTTGGATATTAATAATACAACAGTGAACTGTTAGAAATGTATCCTCTCATATTTTAGAAACACTTGTAACTAAATTGAATAATTTCACTCGCGTTCATATTTTCTCAAGAATTCTGACTTTAGGGCGTGTGCCAAATAGCCATTTTCCGTAACTTGGTCCAATAAAATGTAATTTAGTGTCAGCACACCAAACATTTGAAAAACAAACTGTTACGAAATCAATAAAATAAATCTTTTTAAGATTAAATCGTCTTAGACATTGAAAACTCCTACTTGTATTTATACGCACATAAAGATAATTTTACGATTTTCATTCTCACATATGACATTACAACTTAATCCCGAATCGTGGCAACCCATGTGGGATCAACCTTGTAGGGAAATTCTTTCAGGTGATTTCATTCTCATTGGCTACTTCTATTTTATAAGAATGAAGTAGTTAACGAGCATGCAGTTCATCTGATGGTACGTTACTACCGCCATGGGCGGCAGTAACGACTTCATATAGAACCGGTGTTATATAAACTCAATCACAGTTGCTTTATTCTCTCGAGGACTGAGACTTTATGTGAAAGAGAGCCGCTTGATTAGTTTAATAATTAAAGAGATTAATGAATTAATTGCAACCTTTAAAGTCTAGGATAGGTCTGTGTTGCAAGCGGCGTACACAAATAATTAGTTAATGCACCTTTCGAATATGGAATCCTTAATTGGACATAACCCGACACACACTTGACCAATTAATTTTTACTTGCCTGATCGTTACCATTTTTTAACATTTACATTTTTTTCTACATAGATTTACCCACTTCCTTATCACTATAAACATGATAAATAAAATCGGCATCTGTAATGATATGGTAATGAGTAGAATGATGGTACGAAAATTACGCCTAATTCTATGCAAATTAGTTAGAAAGTATACCTTTGTGCTGCAATAGGGTCTGTTGTTGAGCTTTGGCGCCAAGCTTAATTCAATTAGCCTTTCCGTTTTTGATCTTCCTTCAATTTTGTTTTTTAAAAGAAATTTGGCGTTAGACGGACTTCTATCAACGTTTTTGGACACATCTTTCAGTGGTAACAAAGAGCTCATAAAACACTTTCTTTAGACTTTCACCTGCGATCCACTGCACGATGAAACATACATTCGAAATTATACGAAAACAACTATATATTATTATAGCGATACGTGGAGGGAATATTCTACAAACGTACGATATAGCGACTCATTGTAATAATATAAAGATTACAACTAAAGACAGTGAAAATTATTTAATTTAATGGATGACAAAACTGCTGGCGTAATAATCGCTACGCACTGATATTATTAACAGACTACAATAAAACGACGGAAAGTTCTACCAATTTTAAAGCTATATTTCCGATTGGTGATCGTGACTAGCGACTACGACTGGTTTGCGTGATCCACTGTAAAGTATGAATTTATATCAAACACTACACCCATAGGTCGCGCGACCCGAATGCCGGTCGCAGTTGCCAACATCGGATCGTTGCCATTACACCTTAAAATATATCAAACAAGAATCTTACTAAGATGTGTAAATAAGTCTTGAATTAAACCTACTACTCTACATTTTAATATGTTACGGGTACTCACGATATGCGGTTTTGAATTTCTTTTTGCCGATATTTCGACCCAGTTACATGGATCGTGGTTTCGCCGTAACCGCCGTAACAATTCCGCGATAATATTAGCCTAAAATCATATACTACTCTACAGTTCTATCATTAAGGTAATATTTATTTAATTTAAAGACATATAAAATTAAAAATCTCAACTAAGACGCGTCGTTAGTAAGACACTTGGTTCATTTTTTATCAAAGAGTTTTCTTTCACAACTTGGGCTTTGTTGCGACACCAAGTTCTTACCTTTCTTAAGTAGGTCAGGTTTTCAATAAGCCCCTGTCTAGTTGTTTGTAACTACTTTGTTTTATTTATTTTTTTCAAAGGAAACGTCTCAAAAAGTTTAATAACTAAGGAGATTTCAATTGGTTGAATAGGGATTGAATTGATTGCCGGAATTTGAATGTGAAGTTCAGGAGTTAAAAGGCAATATTCATATTACTAGAATAATTATGTGTTTTGCTGTGATGTTAGAACCTTAAGAGAAATCAATATTTTGTCAGTTGTCTGTTAATGGTTAGGACTTTAATTATTTTGGATATTTGTGAAAATATTTCCTTGAAAATCATATTATTTACCACAGAGTCGCCTCGCATGCCATTTATTGGTGCTCAGAGGTAGGTGTAAAAACGACTGGTAGATAATTAAACTAAGCCGGCCTAGCGCTTTACTGAGGTCGACTCTCCACTCTAAAGTATTAATATGAAAATATATTTTGTGATATTGATTGCTTAATAACAGGAGTGTTATGCATTACTCGAATACATAACAAGAATTTAATGCTAAAATCTCTCTACAGTCAACCATTGGGCTAAAAAAATATGCAAGACGGTGTATAAATATAAAATATAAAAAATAGTGTTAACAAAATAAATATATTATAAATACATCTATTACATGATATATATAATGTTATGCGACATTTATACAGTGCGATTGATTTAGGCAAAAGTATTTATAAAATAAGTTTTCAAGCTTTTTCTAAGTTGACAAGTCTTACAAAAATCTAGGTACTTAATAAGCGGCACCCACGGATTCCGTTCGAGGAACTGGACGGCTGCCAGTCTGCCCGCTTGTTTGCTTACAAAGAATCAATACTCTGTTTTTCGGATTTTGCAACTTTTGGGGATACGTTATGTCCTTAAAATCCGCATATGTGACTAAGCTCAGGCAAGACTAAGATCTTATCTGGGATTCATTCCAGATGTCCATATCTATGGGCAGCAATGGCCACTTTCCACTTACCATCTAAGTCTAAAGTAGCCATTGTCGCACGTAGGTAGTAATCCACTTACCTAATGTCACTTACCAACTGGTGGACTGTACGCTACCTCTGAGTACTAAAATGAAATGCTTCGGAAACGTATGTCTCCTTGACCACACCCTTCAGACCAGAACACAGCTGCGCATAACACTGCTGTTATTTGGCAGAAAATGATGAAACGGTGATGCTTCCGGAGTCGAACCACAAAGAGTTCTACCACCTTATCGCTTGTACATTAGGCGACCATCATAGCCCTCGGGAGTAGCAACGCATCTGTGATTGACTGGACCAGGTACAGGAACACATACATCCTCAAAAACTTTTGTATTTGTAACATAAGTACATTATGTACTGTGTTTGATTTATTTGACTGATGTAAAACCAGAGAATGTCCGTATGACGATCGCGGTTCAGGTGCGTTCTGACGTTATTTTAATACTAGCCGAGCCCCGCGTTTATACCTGCGTTTAAACAATTTAATTGGACATAGTTACATATAGCCGAACTTTTAGACCTTATACTATTTTAAGTTTGTAGCATTGTTTCAGAGAGGACACATAGCAACTGACATTAGCGGCAGTGACGGTGGCTGCGTGCGCGTAGAGAGCGCGCGGTTTCTTAGGTTTTGACTTTTTGTGCGGAACCCTAATCACATTTTTTAAAATAGAAGTAGCCTAAGTTATGCCTCATGACATCAGCTATCCAACAGTGAAAGTCTCGTCAAATCGGTCCAGCGGTTTCAGAGAAAACCCAGAACAAACAGACAGACAGACAGGCAGACAGACAGACAAACGGACAAACAAATAATTTAGTAATTAATGTTTTGTTATCAGTATCGTATATACTTCCGTATATATATTCCGTATATTATGTACATTTGGTAAAAAGCTGTTATTTTGATATTACAAATAGACACTTTATTTAAATGTATATATTACTTCGACTCACACCATGACCTGATTAAACCACTACATTTTATGTACGCCATACATTCGAACTATTACTGTTTGTCTGCGCTTGAAACTGCAAATATTGACATCTTAAAATACGCGAAGCAATTATTATAAAGCCCGAGCTCCGTTTACTGGCTAAAGTAAATTGGTTTGAGTCCATTATTTGATAAAAGGAAACGGTGAAGGTCTCATGAATATAAAAGTGTATCCATCCTATTTTGTTTGTTTATTTATTATTCATGATATACCTTTTAATGTTTGTGCTCTGTTTTGGGAACAGATAGATCGACATCGCTGGTTGCGACATGATGGATGTTGAATCAATTTGGGGTTGTATGTAAACCTTTTTGGGATCATTGCTTAGTATTCTTTTCTTTATTTATTTATTGCTCTTGGCTGTTTGCGTTTCGTGTCAATCCAACTTCGTCGTTCTGTCTTAGCTGTATTGATTGTAGATTTTAATTGATGTGCTGGTTTAAAAAATATAGCAAGTTAGAAATTAGTCCTCATTTATAATATATATGTAATGGTCTATTTATTAGTTTTTTTTATTGACTTTAAATCTGATATTGAGTCACACTAGCCCGAAAACTGTCTAATTAAGTGATAATTAAAACAAGCGGCAACGTGTTGCCATGTTATTTGGTAACAAAACAACACATGTGTTATTTACAGGAATCATTTGGAAACACTTTTGACCCCTTAATAACTCAAAATCTACTTAAGCTAAATACATGAAACTTGGTATATTTTTTAAAACCTCTAAGACTGCTTAGTATCTTAAATTTCATGAATATAGCCCGAACAGTTATTAAAATATTATGGTACAAAAATCGGCATTTTTATTGCTGACGGACTAACCTAATCACAACTAACACAGGAAGACGCTATTACTTATCTCTTGGATTTAATGCCTTACTCGTCTCCAACAATATGTACAGTAAGACTACCACCCTCGGTAGTAATCAAAACCCCATACAGCACAAATCGTGAACCTTCAAAATAACTCGGAATGTCCGTAACATCACTACATCAAGTACCAATTGTTACATACTAAATAACCTGTACAACGATGCAGTTCAACATTCATATACGCGCAAGTTTACCGGTATCCTTGCTATCGCTGAATAAATTATTACATCGCTCGTTCGCCAACCGATCCATTAATCAAACGCTACCCGCATCGAGCAATGTACAACGGCCGTTACCTTATTGTCGGCAGGTGGCGTTAAGTGTACGCGCGCATTTATCAAAGTTCGTCGAGATGAATGGACGGACGTGTTACGGAGTAGAGTCGATCTCTTATGACGCGACCTACTTTACGTGCGTGTGCATAGTTGTGTTAATGTGTATGTACATACACGTTTGTGTACATGTGTGTGTTTGTATTCGTATGTACGTTGCTGTAGTGAGGGTAGGTTGTGGTAGTGGGCATTTATACCATAATGTATATGACAGGTTAAAAACTTTTTGTTATCAACCGTTGAAACTATTACGAATACTTTTATTGGAGATCCGCGTGGCGGAGCGGTCCCTATACAGGTCTGATATGCAGTAGATTCTAGGTTCGCTCCCCATAGATATCTGAATTTAGTTATCTGTTCTGGGTCTAGTTCTGGGTCTAGTGTATATTCATTTTTCTATGTTTTCATAACAACCACGATCTTATGCAGTCCCTATGAGAATACCACATTATATCTTTACTTCATTAAAATGTATATGATTTTAATAGAGTTTATGTACTGTATGAAAAATTATTAGTAGACAACTTAACATCTGACGAGCTGCTTGATACCTTCATCTTTGACATTTAAAAATCTAAAAGTTTCCTTTATAATTTACTTTTTTCATTACTAAAGCGGAGAAATCTTCACGAGAAATACCAAAACAAACAACAGCGTCAGGACGGCAGAGCCATCTGCTGAAAAAAAGTTAATGGTCGTTGTACATTGCTCGATGTGGGGAGCGCTTGATTAATGGATCGGTTTGGGGCGAGCAAGCGATGATAATTTATTCGGCGGTTGCAAGAATACATGGACAATACGAATGCTGAAGGCATTTTTGTTTACGTGAAGATGGATGCCGCTTCGTAGTAAATATTTTATGTAAGGAATAATGGTAATTACCAAGTTCAGAGGGATCTTACACACATATTTCGAGCCAGAAACAGATATTAACTTTTGGTGGGAGTGTGTACATGCCAGCTGAATTACGAATGAAGCGACATTGGTCTTTGCGAGTCGCAGGCGATTTCTAATCAGCTTCAGAGAGAACTCATGTTCCATATGGAGTTAGTGATAAACGTCCATGGACGGCAGTGACCACTTACCACCAGGGGGACTATATGGTCTGTTTGCTACTTCGATCATGAGCATAGTTATAACTTTATTAACAACGGAATAAACTAGGTTCCTCGTGACTTGGAAAGTTGTTGACAAAGATCCAAAAAAAGGTCCTGCTTTATGATGTTTTTCTCGCCGTTTTTAACGCCCATTTTTCTATAAGACAAATAAAGCCTTATTCTAGCATTTAGGATAATATAACTGATGTTAATTTGTTGTCCACTGCAGAAATATACCCATTACATGTTTATATTGGACTGGCTGTTTGCAGTTTACAGAATTAATTACAAAACAATTTCTTACGTAAACATACTTAATTGTTCAACCCTGTTCATTTTCATACGAATATTAAGAATATTAATAAGGGTTGGCAAGAAGGGTTTAAAGGGCGTGTCTATTTATTGGGGTCTTATTTGTTTTGCTTTAATACAATAACTTCATTCAAGTATTGTACCAATGCATTTCGGAATATTTGTTTTGATTAAAATCCTTACAGGGATATATATAAAACGGCTTTGAAAAAGACTAATTCTTATATAATACTCCTAATCCGGAGCAAAAAACAGCAGTGTTATGCGCTGTTGTATTCTGGTCTGAAGGGTGTGGTAAGGGACACATAATTTTCCGAGGTATTCCATCTTAGTCCTCAGGGGTAGCAACGCAACTGTGACGAACCTTAGGTGGGACTTTGATCTTACCTAGGGTTGATTACAGATGTCCATGAGCAGCAGTAGCCACTTACCATCAGGTGTGCTGTATGCTCGTTTGCTACTGCCATACAATAAAAAAAAATTGTTAATGATAAACTTACTGTAAAACATCACAATAAAATTATCATTAACAAAATAAAATTTGCAAAGTATATACAAAAATCAAAGTAAAGTAAGTGCCTACAACTTGCAAATGAGTGTATATTTTCCAGGTTACATTTACTTCTAATATATTAAATTCTCCTATAAAAGGTGCAAATTGCACAAAGGCAAATTCCTGACATTTTAGTTCTTTTTGTCTTGCATTACCTTGATAAAGAAAGGGTAAGAACGATAAAATTCAAACGATACGCAATGAAAAAAACCTTGGTGACAATATATATTCATAACGCCTTTGGAAAGTTAGTTAATATTTTCTTCATGTAATCAATGGGATTAAACATTAATATATTTTATATACAACTGGTAATACCACAAACATTTTTGCCCGACTGCGTCAGAAGGAGTATGATGTTTTTCGAGCGTATGTATTTAACTATGTAAGTCTATTCCTTTGGCTCCCAAAATTAAATTGCTTGACGGATTGTGATTGTGTTTGCAGAATGTCATAGATTATATTTAAAAATGACGCCTTTAAACATTTTTTTATTATAATAACAACGGGTATGAAATGAAAGCTAGTAAATAGACCATTTCAAAAGTAAATACATCATAATACTTTTATGTTATTATTTTGACGAAAAATCTTCAATCAATCATAAAAAACGTAAAATAAAATGTATGTATTACGAAAACAAAAAAACCGACTACTAATTTCAGTTTTAGCTATGGGTTTTTTTTTTGTTTTCATAATAATTTCATATATTTAAAGATCTGGTTTAAAATATCTGTACGATATAGTTGAACTCTTTAAATAATCGTTTAATCATCACAGCCAATTAAAGTGGAGTCTCAGTTACCCTGTCTATTTTCTCAGTCAATCTGCGTATAATTTGAGTCAACCAGTTTGTAATTAGATTCAGTCAGCATGTAGTTCGGATCAACCAGCGAGCAGTGCTCCGAAAAACATAGTACTGCGAGTTTATAAACTAAGTAGTATGAATAATTACCCGACTGCGTCAGTA
>MOOZ01000245.1:1390639-1408564 GCA_002930495.1 Cecropterus lyciades | reverse complement strand
TCTATACTAATATTATAAAGCTGAAGAGTTTGTTTGTTTGAACGCGCTAATCTCAGGAACTACTGGTCCGATTTGAAAAATTCTTTCGGTGTTAGATAGTTCACTTATCGAGGAAGGCTATAGTCTATATATCATCAAGCTTAGACCAACAGGAGCGGAACAGCAATGAAGAATGTTTCAAAATCGTTTTTTTTTTCTAATGAGATATAAAATTTCGGTTAATGTATGTCATACATTTTTTTTAAACGCAGGTGAAACCGCGAGCTCAGCTAGTCTTTAAATAATCGTATAATCATCACAGCCAATTAAAGTGAAGTCTCAGTTACCCTGTCCATTTTCTCAGTCAATCTGCGTATAATTTGAGTCAACCAGTTTGTAATTAGATTCAGTCAGCATGTAGTTCGGACCAACCAGCGAGCAGTGCTCCGCAAAACATAGTACTGCGAGTTTATAAACTAAGTAGTATGAATAATTACCCGACTGCGTCAGTAGAAGGGTGATGTTTTTCAAGCGTATGTATGTATGTCAATTTATTTGGCACGCCCTACGGACTCGTCGCGGCTAGATGGATATATTGATTGATGTCGTGGTGGCTAGTGAAAAGAGGAGGGAAGAATTGATTTTTCATCATAACAGCAAGAATATCAAATTAGTAAATAGACCATTTGTTATTAATGTTATTTAAATTAATGTTATTAACTGAAAATAAATAAGAACTTATAATATAGTAATGAAATATATTAAAATAAAAAGTTTTTGTTTTTACAATACTTTATTCAATTTTACACAAAGTAATGTATGTTTGTACCTCTAAATGATATATCATATTTATGTTCTCCTTTGTGCAGCTCTCTTTACTACTGATATATTTTGAGGACCCTCAAGAAAATGACTCCCAAATTACATTTATGTTTCATCGCATGGACTTTATTCGTTGATGGTGTAATAACAGTACTGGAGTTAATAAATCCTTCCTCCATTAGTCGTTACCGTGGTAATTGCCCTAAATTGACACGGCTGTTTTATTCTTTCAGGTGGTCGTGATTTTAATTTTAGTTCACATTTTCTATTTGTTTTTGTTGTCGGAAGATTCCCCGCCTCCACCGGGCTATTTATAAAATATGAGGTATAAAGCTTGTTTCTTAGTTCTTCCGAGTTATATGAAGTGCATTTATGTAGTTTTTATTGCGGTCCTCGCTGAACCATTAGTTATTTTTAGAATCAGTAACACTATTTTTATATTATACTAGCTTGTACCCGCGACTTTGCTCGCGTTTTCAATTTTTTTTGACAAACAATCATGTATGCCAAAATATGTATATTTTTAATAAAAAGTATCTGATATTTTTTCTGATACCTCTACGAATATTTGTATAAATTGTCATGATAATCGGTTGAGTAGTTTTGGCGTGAAAGCGTAACAAACAAACTTACATTCACATTTATAATATAAGTATGCAGTCTGATGGTAAGTGGCTTCTGCCACCCATGGACATCTGTAATCAACCCCAAATAAGATCAGAGTCTATCCTGAGGCCACAGATGCTACTCCTGAAAGCTAAGTTGGAACGACGCATGTAAGTATGTCTTTCTTACCACACTCTTCAGACCAAAACACAACACCGAGTTTGAGGACCCGCGTGGCGGAGCGGTCACCATGCCGGTCTGATACGCAGTGGGTGCCGTGTTCGATTCCCGGCCAGACAGACATCTGAATGATGAGTTTTGATTTCTGTTTCTGGGTCTAGGTGTTTATGTATTCGTGTTCGTGTGTCCATGGCAGTCACGGCACAGGAGAAAATCTTGCTCTGTAGCTATGAATGTAAAAAGCGTTTACGTTTACAACAGCGTTTAACACTGCTGTTATTTGGCAGCAATACGTATGGTGGTGGTGCTATCGAAGTCGAACCACAAAGGGCTCTACAACCTTTACCATTCTATTTCCACTATTCCTAGTGACTAGACAAACAAATGTACATTTTTTTAGGCTCTACCTAAAAAAATGTACCTCTCTAATAGTCTTATTAAAAGGAAGTACTCGTATTTTAACCTATCAAATTATGGCGATAAATGGTAACATACATCTATAAATGTTATAAAATGAAGTCCCCGGCACCGTCTTTCTATCTGTCTGAAAGCGATAAACTCAAAAAGTACCAAACAGATTTTAATACGGTTTTCAACAATAGATAGAGTGATTCCTCAGAAGGAAGGTATATAATTTATTATGCTTTTATGTAAATTAGCAGAAATACTGCGATAAATGTTGAAGAAGTCGTAAACTAGCAAAGATACAGTTGACTAATATACTAACGAATTCAAAATCTATAAAAATGCTACAAATAAGTCCGCGATAGCATATCTCTATCTCTTACAGTTGACTTACACTAAACATGTTTAGTGTAAGTCACTACTAACCACGTTTATGTTCAAAATTTTAATTTAAAAGATTACGTTATTTTTAAAGCTATTTTATTGAGTTCAGTATTAACTGTTATTCAAATAAATATAATTATTAGCTTAGGAATTTAATGCACATTGAAATTGCCCTTTACACTATATAAATCCGATGAATAGTTTTTGAGATATCGTCAAACATTTAAAGTTCGGAGTTCTTCCCTTGAGATGCCTACGGCGAGTCCGTTTCCTCTGCCCCGCATCACTCGACCGCCTGCTCATGTATACTTCTATACTAATATTATACAGAGGAAAACTTTGTATTTTTGTATTTTTGCATTTTTGTATTTTTGTAATTAATAAACTGGAAAACGACGGAACGGATCTTAATAATTCTTTCACCATTGGAATTGTACATTATTCCAAAGTAACATAGGCTATATTTATTACTAGAAAAAATAAGGGATCCTTGCTAAAACTTCAGTAATGTGAACCAAGGTGTAAAAAATTCTTAAAAATACTTTTCGTCGCGTATGCTGCGAAAACTATAGGCGATATAACAAAAAATGTTCTACAATATTAGAGTCAATCAATATCAATATCTACATAAACCTTCGCGATGCTATATGTCCAACTATTGTAGTTATGTCATTTTACCACTTTTTAACCATACTTATCCAAATAAGTCATTTCATATACAAAACTGTTCCAATACCTGTAGATAACTTTTTGAATTACTTAAGTCGGACATTTCATTCAGAAGATATTAAGAAGTTAAGAAAATAAACACTGCCGCCGCCGCGCAATGGCCAGTATGGCCCCTCGCAAATCATTGGTAGCGTAGGTAGGCCTGGCTTAGTTCAAGAGCTATATTATCCCCGAGAAACCAGTTGGTAAATGAGATAATACCCGATGATTTCAAATGTTACAGATCGATTGACAGCGTGATTGTAGCAACAATCATCACCGGCCCCGTTTGCCCTTACAATAAATGAATCCCAGGGACATTCTCGATGTTTGGCTTCGACCTAAGAAAAAAGTTATACGTCGTCCTTTCTTGAGTAGGATCACATGATGTTTTGTTGCTACCTACAATTAAAACAGCCCAGATGCGAGTATTACTCGCGCACGAAGAGTTCCAACATTATCTGTCTATATATTTATCCAAGCGTGCAGATGTAAAGCCGAGAAGTAATGAATGCAGTTCCTGTATTAGTTTGCTTGGCTCTGTGTCCATTCGCAAATTTTAGCTGCTTATTTATAAAATATTTCGTTAAAATTGGTGAATAAGTAAACAATCTCTTTCAAGTAAATCAAGGGCAGGTGTAAAATTTCAGAAATGCTACGACCAAAGTTTATGTAATATAGAAAACGAAATACCTAAGTCCAACGATGACCTTTATTGGGGGATGAAAAAATTCTGAAATAGCAGGACCTTTTATGTCGAGTTTTGACTTATTTATGGGCATCGTTTTAAGAAGCCTTCTAAGCGTTGCACCGCTCCCATACAGAAACTCAATTCACCAAATCATTCACGTTATTAGGCATTTTTTTAAGCGCGGATGAAACCGCGGAGATCTGCTAGTATATAATGAAATGTGAAACAATATATAATGAAATGTGAAACAATCAGTACATTTTTTACATTCATAGTCCTGTATTACAATTTACTTTATTGGTACAATGGACACACGAAAAGTACAAAATGACATAAAATTATTTACTTAATCAGAAGATGGGTATACAGACCGTTATGCCAAGCATGTTGAATAATTTCAATTATTGTCTTTACAAAGCAAATGACAGAAACTTGTCGACTAAGTTATCTTGCACTTCGGTCACTAATTTAGAAATTCAAATAATGCTCAATTAATAATGAGTGTTGGTCTGAGGGCCAAAGTTGCGAGGTCCCTTAAGATATTCTTATTAAAATTCAATTAAGGTACGGTTATTCTGGCGAACAAGATTAAGGGTCCCGTTCTTAGGGTAAGTTGCGAACTTAGGGATTAGCTGCATGAATGGAATGGATTACCTTTGCTTGAGGGGAATTGGGTTTCTTGTATGCAAGACGTAATTGGTAATAACTGGCACAAGGTTGGCGTAAAATACATAATTGCAACTCATATAATGAGTCCTGCAGACCAGTGATAGCCGAATGGTCGAAACTCATCCTCTCTCGGCCAGGCACGCACCACAGATTTTCTAAAATGATGTAAGTATTAGATATAAGTTATCACTGCTTTACGGTGAAGGAAAATTCCTGAGGAAACCTACACACCTGTGAGTTCTTTAAAAAAATTCTCTAAGGTGTGTGAAGTCTACCAATTCGCACTTGGCCAGTGCGATGCGCGCCTAAAACTTTCTCAAGCTGAGAGAATACCCGTGCCCTGCAGGGGAACAATACTGGGTTGACGGTACGGGTACCTATGTGTCACGATGCTCTAATACTTATAATACAATTATTATATTTAATTACAATTATTATTGGTTATCATATTCAGTTTAACCACCTTTAACAAAATATATATGTAAAACCGCGGGCACAGCTTAAGTTACTTAAAGTATAGAAAAGACTTTCGTGATTTATCACCTATTTTGTTCCTCACGAATATTTTGTCTTCTACATATATTCTTCAGTTCATCCGTCTCGCCAATTTGATAAAACATCCGTATACGTTTCATCCGTCAAAATATGGTTCATATTTTAAATGGAAATGTATTTATTTTGAAATGACACACTTAAACAATCTATATTGGAAATAAGTCATAAGACAGATTTGAGGCGCATCTTACAATTTAAATCTATTTTGTTCATTATAATTCATTCAACGTAACTCGTTGGAGTGGAATCGACAATTTGCATGTAAAAATTTGCAATTGTCCGCGATCGTTTTCCGCAAGTTTTTAATGACATTTCCTCGGAATTTCGCGCGAACTTTTCAATCTCTGCTTGTTCTAGTTTTGAAGCATGTTTAATTTTAAATTGTTTTCAGGTTTTCTTTTATTTCGGGTAAACGGATTTCGTTTTGGAAAGAGAAATAAATTGGTTTTGCGTTAAATTAATTTAAAAGTTACATGTAATTATTAAATTATGCCTGATAAGTACGGCTTTTTATGTCGGGATGGTTTTAGTGATGTAAATTATCGGTTTTTAATTAAGAACGGATTTAAATACAAGGGGTCATCCTTGAATTTTAGGAGTTAGTTCTTGGGTCCTCTCAAAGGAAAATTCTAAGACACAAACTCATACACAACCTGTTCGGGTTTTGACAAACTGAATGAAGGCTTCGATCATTTAAATTTAAGTTTTCTTATTAGACGTATAGATTCAATTTGAAGGCACCTATCATTCGTCGTGTTGGGTGTTTATCTACATTCAAATTTCTATCTTAGGATCATACTAATATTTTTTGTATCGTGCATGCTATGGGCACACAAAAATGCATATAATAAGAAACGGATCCAAAAATTAATTCTTCACTACAGATATTACTTAGCTATATATAGATCGCTTCGTTACGCGACTTGTCTAAACAAATGACGTTTTCTACACTCACGCTTTCTACACTCATAGCTTCACACTAGAATTTTTTCCGGTGTCGTGGATGCCATGGATACACAAAGACAAATACACAAACACCCAGACCCAGAACAGAAAATCTAAACTTATCATTCAGATGTCCGTCTGGCCGGGGATCGAACCCGGGACCCACAGCGTGTCAGACCAGTATCGTGACCGCTCCACCACGTGGGTCGTCAAATATACAAATTGTCATGCCCTCAAGATATTTCACTTCTTACAAAATATGCACGTCAATTATATGAACGTAATAAAAATGCATCAAAGTATGATACAGTATATTGATTGACGTATTTTTATTAATATCGTTTATCCTTTTAAGGCCCTTCTCGACGCTGTCACTCAACATTACTAAAACGATACAAAAATGGCAATGTTATTTTCATCGATATTCTCCCTATCGTTCAATCTCCAGTAAACGTTGGCTCGATATATGATAAATTGTTTAGTTAGAAAAAAATATAGTTGTTTATAGAGTAATATGTAGCGATCCTTGGAATATTTGTAAGGAGCTTGCGTGTTATTATATATATTTTTATAGAATGACTTGAAACCGCCCAAAAATAAATGCCCTATTATCACTTATATTTGAATATCACACTGATAACGTAGAATTTGCCACAGATATAATAAAAAGATTAGATAGAGAAAAAGAAAGTTTAATTTACTTATGCCCGTGGTTTTGCCCGCTTCGATGATGTTTACAACGATAATGAGTATTCCATGTGTTAATCCTGGCCATAAACTATGCGTGTGTAAATTTCATTAAATTCCTAACGTTTTTGCGTGAATGAGTAACAAATACATACATACTCACAAACTTTCGCATTTATTCGCATATACCACGCGAAAATATGAATGAAATAATACACTTATGAACGGAGACTATATTACCGTTAATTTTCCTGTCTGGCCCTAGCCAGATTCTTCCCAAATGAACCCATTGCTGAATTCATTTTTTACAGTAATCGATGCGTCAAGTATTTAGTACAACCTCTCAATTAGAATGTATGACACATTCTAATTGAGAGACACGACCTGCCTTTTTTACCTATGACTGATGACACATGTGTAGGCTGCTGTGTACCGATTTGAAGGGTCCATTCAAATCTTTTAGGTTCATTGCTGGGCAAAGGTCTCTAATAGAAGTTTTAGCCAATGGTCACCGCTCCTGACGAACGTTTTGGTGACCGCAATTTATCACCAACACGCTCGCCAGATGCGAGTTGGTGATCCACTATGCTTCTGCCCATATCATGGACAGAGGGAGAACCCTCTCCAACATCCATGGGAAGAGAGGGAGTGGAGCTATTAAAGACGGCACCATATTGAAGAGTTAGGTAACTTAAATGATAGGTTTAGCCCTGATATTACGTGACCAATATTTATGTGACCTTCTCACGTAGACCTATCCTACTAGCGTCAACTAAACATGTCTATGGATAGCAGTAAATATTTAACATCAGCGTTGGTTGTTTACTAATTTTACAGCTTCTACTCAATAAAACATCTATTTATAGAATAGAAAATTAAACCCACAGTTTTATTTATTAAAATTGCGAAGTTATTTTCGTAGAAACGAATTGTTGCCAATATTAAGGGAAAATTTTGTTTGTTAACGTACAAAAATAGACTAAAATGATCTTCGTCGGAAATATATTTATATTTTTGTTATTCGAGAATCTGTGTGTCTGTGAAGTGTAAAAATTTAGGAGGCAAGTGGGTGGAACATGTGAATTGTAGGAAGATCAAATAGTTGGTAACGTAATCTTACTTAGCCAAAATATACATTATTTCTACAAAAAGAAGGGTTTTCGGTAAGAAAATGCAATTTTATTTTTAACTTTTAAAATTAGAGCCGAAACGACAGCTAGTGTCATGGTGTCTACTCGTGACGTCATTTCATGATATTTGAATGTAAATATTTGTAATCAGTAGTAGTCAAAACAACAAATCAGTTATTATTTTATTTAGAAAAAACTAGCAGACCCGTGTCCACGTCGTTGGGCATAAAAAAAATGTTGGTGTGTAGTACTAAATCTTAGGGTTTATTACCCAACTGCCAAAAAGAGGGTTATATTTCTATCGCGTATGAATGTACATATATATCGCGTATGAATGTACATATATTTGCATGCCAATTTGACAAAACATGTACGCTCTATTATGTATAACTTGGTGGAATTGCCCTTTATTAAAATTATTTTGTTTATTTTAAATGTTCAATGCTTCTTTGTATATAATATTGGATGTAGTGTTATTATCTGGCAGCAAAATGTATAGTTTACATATATGCATATCCACTCCGAGATAAACCAACATATAATATATCTGATTATGGGAAAAAAGTGTTTTTTAAATCAAGGCCTCCCCTTGTAGCGTACCATTCCAAAAACGGCAAAAAATAAACGTTTGTTGCATGAGAGCCCCCTTAAATATTTATTTCATTTTGATTACATTATTTATTTTTAAAATGAATATAGAACTAAATATATTGAGAATATTTCAAGCGTCTACCTTTTGCCACGTCGTACGTATTTGTATGAAATGAAATGAAATGTCTTTATTTTGCATAAGCCTAGGGGGGCACTTACAAATTGTCATTTATAATATTTTTTTCTTACACTACCACCGGATCGGAAAATGACCTCAACTGAGAAGATCCGGCAAGAAACTCAGCGGGTTTGTCTTTTTTCTTTGGAATAGTTTTTTTTGACCATCTTGTTTGTTACATGGGCAATAAAAGCTAGCTCCAGTATGTTGCCTTATATTTGACTAAACAGAGACTTGTTTGGCAAGATACGCTACGTATATATACGTATAGATATAAACTATCCTATCTTTCAAGTTGGATCAAACTGCACACGGTGTGCATTTGTTTGAAATCGGTTCAGTATGGATGGATGGATAGTTGGATTTGAAAGTGTATAAGTGGTTTGTTGTCTCTCACTAACAAGCCTAACATTTTTTTTTGTTTGTACATAAACAAAAAAAATGTTATGCAACAACAAAAAAAGAAAAATAAATATCAGTGATTTAATCTTACACGGTGAGATTCAAAAGCATATGATCTGAATTCCCTTGTTTATTTTTGTGAAGATCATTTTGACGTAATTATTAACTTATTTTGCTTTATTCTTTAAAATTGTGTCCTTTGTTTATTTTAGAATAAAAACTCCATCTTCTTTGGAGGTTACATTTTTTGTAAATAACCATAAAATAATAAAGCTAACCTCAAATATATAGGGTGATTGGAAACAGGTGTAAAAGTTTTAAAGGGGTGAATGTTTAGCTAATTTCCCGTGAAATAATGACGCAATCGCGGAGTAATGCCCGAACATACATAAAAAATAAACATGACGAATAGATAACCGCTTTCCTTTGAGAAGTCGGTTAAGAAAGGAACAAAAATTCTTTATTGCAAGAATGAAATATGAATAGATGATAAATTAACATATCTTACTTTCTATCTATCTATATATTTCAATAATGTATGCCATGCTATCAAATACAAAATTATTTTTAATGAGTTTTTTCCTGCATCTCAGTAGGTTTGGGTCATGGACCACGGTAAAAAGTATCCCATGTGTCCCAGGCCATTTACTATCCGTGTGCCAAATTTAATTCAAATCCAAGTCATAGTTTGTGAAAGAATAACAAACACATATATGTACATCCTCACAAACTTTCGCATTTTAATATTAGTAAGGTTTATAGGATTTCTAATCTATTATGTCGAATTAATTGACTACAATAATAGAAAAATGGCAGATCTTCTATGACAGAATTTATATTATATATGATTATATATATAGAATAGATATTTTATTATATGATATACTTCCTAAAAACATACTTTGTTCTTAAAAAAACCGCATCCAAATCGGTTCAGCCGTTTAGGAGCTACGTAACCACAGACAAATATAGCAGTTAAACTTATAACACCCCTCTTTTTGCGTCAGGGGTTAAAAAATGTATTATTAAGAAGTACCTCGTACTTGGCTAGCGTTGGTGTGTTATGGCCTAATCCTCTTTTACTCTGAAATGGCGTACCCAACAGTGGCATAATAAGGGTTGTGACTACCGTAAAATCCTCTTCCTGCAGGGGTTACATTCTCTGGATTTCTAAGGACCCTTTGCATGGAGGATTCTATTCCCACTTTAAAACAAAATAAAATTCTTTCAACTATTTTCACGCAACAATTTCAACTTGGTAACTCTTTTCACCTAAATTGTTCGCGCAGTACGTTATTCAGCTGAAATACGCATATATTCAGCGCAGTGTTTTAGTACTTGCAAGCGGAGGCTGTATTTCAGCTCCTCATTTCAGCGGATGCAACGCACTCGCGACCTATTTCAGGTTGTTATAGATTGAGGATGGCTATGTCGATGCTTCAAACGGCGTTAAACTTGTGGATACGCCTACGTAGAATAATATTTTTTTAATATATGAGAAGGAAGGAAAAGACAAGGAATGTTTAAACACGGAATATATTATCACGAAGGCGTATCCTGATGTCTGTCTAAATATGACGTATTGAGAATTTTGCTAATGTTGATGGCATATATTTTTTTCTTTATACATTTATTTTATTTCGCTACCTTCATTGTATAAAAAAGGAAGTATTTTCGCCACGTAGGCGTAGTTGTATTCAGATCTGAGTACTCAAAGGGACAGTATCTTTGTGTATTCTGGTCTGAAAATATACATGTATTTTTTAGTTTTCATTTACAAGATTCAGAAAGATGATTAAGGTATAATTTTAATGAATGAAGGTTGTATGTAAACATAACAGTCTAATGTAATGGACGCGTATTACGATTTAAAAATTATGAAGAGACAGGCATCACAAAATTTCAATAAGATCGCGATAATAATAAATGATTATATCGAATCTGCCTATTCAATAAAGATTATAGTCCAAGCGTTGCTGGCCAAAAGCTCGAGGCCATAAACAAGGCACTACAAAGCTTACGACAGCACGCATTACGCTTTTCGAAGTGATGGCCTATAAATTTTACACCAATCATTACGATGGTCTTCTTAGGGGCATTACATGTTAACAACTAGCGCGGAAAGAAAAAAAAAATTGAACATCATAAAGGCTAGCGAAAAATGGACCTACACGTGTGATAAATCTGTGGCCACATTGCCTAGTTTCCTAGGAAAGTCCTGAACATTTACACGCATTATATGCGTTAGAGCAAATAAACATCAATAGTCTCCTTTGTTGTTTGAATCTGTTGGTAACACTTCTATTTTGCCTTACAACATCGGTGTCATGCGCTGCATTTAAATAGGACGGTCAAACTTAGCTCTAAGAGGTAGTGCATCTGTGGCATAGGCGTATAATCATATAATAAATTGACTAAAAGGTTTACTTACTCGTGTATTGATCTGAATAACTAAATAATTATGAAGTGTAAGTTTTTATAAAAATCAATACCAAAGAGGCGAAATAAACATTTCAGTACATATATACAGACCAAATACTGTATCATATATGCAAAACTTTATGAAAATGTTAAAATAAATATTATAATGCCAAAGTCTTGGACGAAATTTCTGAGAAAGACGGTAAATCGCCTTTTATCGACTGGGTATTTACGAATCGTAACAGAAATATTAACACTATTTTGTCGAAAAAACGTGTAACACTAAGGCCTTGTCGATACAACTCGTGCCGTTTTTTTAGGCCTTTTATGTACCGCCTCTTTGACGTCATGTTTGAGATACGGCGGGTGACGTGTCTTTGTGTTGCGAACGTGTTTATTTTGCTTTGATCCACATCGAAAAAATGTTTCAGCTACTTCAGTGGCGACGAGTTAATTTGTGTGTGTGCTGCCCTCTTTGTCTGCGTGGTATTGTTAATTAATTTTTTCTCTCGTTTTAATCTCACAAATACATGTTCCGTTTTCGTTGTAATGAAACGTAAAGCGATTCGTATCGTGATGTGGGTTGTTCGCTTTATAACTTGTATTTGCGTAGTTTTCGAATTGTTTTCGGCTCGAGGTCTAACAGTTCTAGGAAATTTTGGGGTAATGTTCACAAAAGGCATTCGAAACTAACATCGTTTAGCTTAATTTTAGTTTCGTGTCTTCACTTATTATTGAGGACCGAAATCTCATTAGACGGTTTTCGGATGTGATTCAGTAATTGAAACTTTAACCCTTTTAAAGACTAATATTAAATTACAACATAAACATTAGCGCCATTCCGCTCCGAGTAAAATGATCTGGGCCCGGAATTCCCTTAATACACTTCAGTGACCGTAAACCTAAATCGCTGTAGGTTTTATTTACTTTTCGCCACCCGAGCGAGGTATTTACCCAAACCGAATTAAGGCCGGTTGCCGTTCGCACATAATCTAGAGAATCCGTCAGCGGGCGAGCTGTGGACAGTCCTAAATCCGTAGCAATTAACAATCAATAAAACTTCCTATGGACCCAAACTATCCCTTTCCGAGCTTTATCGTTGCCATCCTACTTCGGTAACGACGACCTCTCGTTCAAGCGAGCTCGTTAGCCCGAATCGTGTATTATCCTTACTACTATCGTTTTAACAATAATGTTGTGGAAATAAACTGGGAGCAACTAGTGCTATTATGGCTTATTTTTTAACACCGCGAGTCGGTAACGGCTGGTCGGGTCGTTTGTCAAAACGTTCACGCCACTTTGGTCCCTATCTATTGTCGATTATCTGTCTCAGACGTCGTTTAATTCAGTTTGTTTGGCTTCTGATGGCAAGAGATTAGAATAATTTGAAGGTAATGGAGCGATAAAGATATCGCTTGAGATTTATTAAATACATCCTTTTCTATCTATATTAAGAGAAGATATTAAACTAAGATATGTGCTTTTAGAAAATACACCACATATATTTTTTTTAATGTTTTTCGTACTATATATATAAATATCTCACCTCGTTGATCCTTTCAGCTTAAATTAATTGCATGATCTATAAATAGTCGTCTCATTTACATTTAAATTACTGCAATAATTGAGAAATTGTAATGTCCATCATACTTCTTATTACTCTTACTGCACTTATAATTGCGAAAGTTTAGATGGATGGATGTTTGTACCTTAATCGCGTCAGAACCAATGAACAGATCTGTATAAAACCACACAGAGATAGATAAGAGTTATCTGGAATATCACATATGCAACTTTTTATGTCAAAACGAATGTTTTCATATGTTTCCCGTAGGTTGTGATTAACACGGGTGAAATCACGGGCACAGCTAGTATTGAGTAATTTCATATGTCGAATGGTTCAGTACGACCAAGTTAAGTACGGCAAAAATAAATGATATGGTGTTACAATATCATAACATCTTCGTAACCGTTAACTCGGGTTCTTGGATATAAACTTGTATGAATTTAAAAAGTTGCCCTGCAGAATTATTTATTTGAATTAAGTATGAATTTGCAATCCTCAATTTGGGTCTAACCACGGCTGCAATAAACCTGGCGTCGATCAACACAATTTACCTGACAAAAGCGATGCGTCGAGATTCTGGTGAAAACAAACTGAAACAAGAAGAATATCCTCTCAAGACGGACAATAGAAACCGTATTTTAGTAGATGTTACCGACCAGCCAGATGGAACCCTGTCTCTTTACGTTCGTCTTACATCCGCTTAGGAGGGAAGTGCCAAGATACGCCGGCGGTGTTTCACGCTCAAGACAATGGCGACAAACATTAATAACTTTCTTTGTTTCTGTAAGCCCAGTCCAGCTGAGAGTGAATAGCGATGGACTAATAGATATTAAAAACGATATTCTAGTTTGTGAATTTTAATCTTGGGTTCGAGTGAGACTATTCATCTGTCTTGTGTTTGTCAGGTTTCCGAGGATTTAATAACTCAACTTGTAAGAATGTTACCCGACATTACACTGTTACATTAGTGGCTCTAAGATGGTTATTGCTATACTAATAGTGGAAAGTTTTCTTGGAAATGTGTCTTTAGATACGTTTTAAGATATCACAGCTCAGAGACTTTGTAACGTAAGGTTTATAATATTCATATTATCTTCATGTTTAAAATAAAATTATGAGTAAGTATACCTATTTCTCTTTTTTTTGTATTCGTACAACGCGATCTGCAAGATGGAATAGAATCCTTGATAAATGATTAAATTTAACCCTCGATGAAAATTTAAGAGCTAAACTCATGCTATTTTGAACGTTTCAGTATGAGCTGTTCCCAGTCCATGTGATTTAATTTATACTATGGAATATCATATAAGCAATCCAATTGGTGGCATGTGGAAAGTCTCGCTCATGGACAACTGTAGGTAAATAACCCTAGATGAGATCAGAGTCTAACCTGAGGTTGGTTACGGATTTGTTGCTATCACTGAGGTCGGAAGGTAAGAACAAGTCGCGTCAGTATGTCTCTTAGCACATTATCTATTTACTGCATGTAAAAAAATTGTTCATAAATTATTTTTTGTGAACTTTTATTTTCTCACATACTTGATCGTCTCATCTTCATACTATTAACTTACCGTCAATTGGACTGTATACTAAGCGCTACCTCAATTACGTAAAAAAAACTTTAGTAAGCAATACTTTAGCACTAATTCAGGTCTCTTGATTCCAGAGTACAAATAGTAAGACATTTGGAAGACAATCTGAAGTGCTATGTCAGTTGTCTGTTTACGTTTATCTAGGTAAATTTGTTGCCTAGACCTTCATCACAAATTCGCATAACAACTTATAAATGAACATTGTATCACTCGTTCAGTCTCAAAAGGAACCGGATGTACATAATATAAATATAATATTTCTTTCGAATAAGGTTGAGGGTGGGGTGTAACAAATATATCATTTGCAAAGCTTGCAGTAAATGATGGGTTAGTAAAAGAATTCGGGAAAATGTATGGTTCTTATGGAATTTATAAATCGATACATATAATACAAATGGATATTTTGCATCACTGTACATCGAATATGCACAAAATATTGTTTTGGAAGACTAAGAATAAGTAATAGGCATTTTTATAATTTTAAGAATTTTTGTCTGTCTGTGTGATTGATTTTGCACTGAAGCAAATCTGAATTCGGAATTGAAAATATCAATATCTTTTTATAGTCCGTTACATGGAGCGTGGTCATTGCGAGAGTGCGGTGGTGGGGCGAAATCGATAACAAGCACTAGTGGTACGAGTTGACCGATCTACCCTATGTCTAGTTCTTCTTTTTTAGGTTCCATATCACTACATACAGCACTAACTGTATCCTTACGCGTCTAAATTTCTACTATTTTTGATTTACATAAATACTGACAAAATATTTTCATACATTTTTTAAAACTTTGAAACGATGAAAAAGAAAACACTTAAGGTTCCACAATATTTTTAACAAAGCGTGTCACAATTAATTTCTTACACCGTTTTTCAATTTACATTCAAGCATTCGAGTTCGTTAATCAGTTGATTAAAACAAGGATGAAAACTTCGTAGCCGTCCCGCTGAGAAAATGAAAGGGCTCGATTTGCATTACACCCGGCGAAACTTGCTAACTCGGGAGCTTTGTATTTGTTTCCGGGGAGTAGAATTGAATGTAATCATCTTTTTATCAAATTATTAAGCAATTTATTTATGCAGATGGTATTTGGTACTATTGGGTGCAGTGTCCTTGAAGGTCGCTTCAAGGACACGTCGTTAAAGATTTGATATCTACCAGAAAAAAATAATAACGTTTTCTACACTCACTAGGATATAATCTTGTGTTGTAGGCGCCACACACAAAGATGAATACACAAACACTCAGAAAACAAATTCTACATTAATTGTTCAGCTATCTGTCTGGCGGGGCGTTGAATCAGTAGCCCATTTCAGGACAGACAGGTATGGTGACCGCTAAATGGCGAGTCGTCAAATACGTGGTATGGTTTGAATTTCGGCTTCTTATGGGAGGTTCGGGTATTGAATCCAGTTTTTTACTTTCAAAGATAAATATGTATGATAAATTAATATATTTTTTAAGTAATACGGCACTGAAGGATAAAAATCCCGAGGAAAACATTTCTGGAGATTTCTCTAAGCATAATATTTTTCAAGGTGTGCTGAGACTACCAATCTAGAAATATATGTATAAATCAAACGCGTACAGATTGTTGCTTGTTGTATTGGTGAGGTGGTACAATCTGTACGCCCGAGCGATAGTGGCTTAGACGACTGTTTAATAACCTAAGCGACAGGATGGTTGCTTTAGCAACATTCGCTCAATGATTGCTTCAATGGTACCACCGTAAGTTTCCTCTATTATGTACAAGTCAATTCAAATCATACAACTCAATCTTAATATAGAAGTTATAACACTAGTGCTAACGTGGAAATTAAGCTTAACTTTGAACAGGGTTCAGCGAACATTCATTCTATCAGAATTGTAACGGGAAATGAGGGCACCGGTGAGCCAGAAGCAATGTTCCCCATAATCCCCGACAAGACCCTATTCTTAGGTTGCCCTCTTAATTAAAACATAAATGACTTTCCGATGGGAAAACGTTTTTGGTCGGCGGAAGCGGCGAATTAGAAACGTGAATCGCCATTTTTTTGTTTACCCACCCCCATACTTTGGCAGCTTGTAAATAAAAAGTTGGGGTGGTCTAAAGATAAATTGCTAAGTTTTGAGTGTTTTCTAACGATTCCGTCGATGCTTTTAAAGCTGGCGACTAAGTGATGAATGTTTTTTCGATGTGTTTACGAGTGGAATTAATAAGTTTTATCCTTAATTTTCGTTAGCGACTAGAATGATTTTGAGTTAAACATAAATATAAACGCTTTCAACACTCATAGCCCCACAGTAGAATTTTCTCCTGTGTCGTGGGTGCCACGGACACACAAAGGCGAATACACAAACACTCAGACCCAGAACAGAAATCTAAACTCATCATTCAGATGTCTCTCTGGCCGGGGATTGAATCCGGGACCAACTGCGTGTCAGACCGGTATGGTTACCGCTCCATTACGTGGGTCGTCAAACTATACTTAAGCATAAAGAGCACTCATACCTTATGTTCGAATTCGGCTTCTCAATTGAAGGTCCGGAGTTCGAATCCCAGACACGCACTACTGATTTTTCGTCATGTACGTAATAGAAATTAATTATCACTGCTTTGTGGTTAAAGAAAACTTGGAATCAACGCACTTAAGAGTTCTCCAAGATGTGTGAAGGATATCAATTCGCACCTGGGAAGCTCGGTGTGTTATTGCCTAAAACCCTCTCACTGAGTAGAGGCCCGTACCCAGCAAAGAGACAATAAAGGGTCGATGACTATATCAAGCGTTCTCATGGTACAGTAGTAACTGTACCATGAGAACGCTTTTTGTGTTAGTAAAAGTAGTAACTTTTACTAACACAAAAAGTGAATGAGATATGTGAATTGGCTGGATTACGTAGATTGTCACGCGATCGCAACATCGATTCGTGATTCGGATTCAGTTTCAATCAACGAAGCCACTGTTGATCTAATCAAACGGTTATTATTTACCATTCAGTCGCTTTTCAATTTAATCGGATCGACGGAAACTGATCCGCGTACTAAATCTGAATGACATGTAAAATAAAGATATAGCTCTGATTCGGTCATTCACACACCAATACGTGAATTATACGTAATTACTAAATAGGTATAAACGAAATGAACGTGATAGAACGAGTATAGTTCGACTGGGGGTACCATCGTCACCCCTATTTCTAGCGAGATACAGTTATTGCGTTTCGGTGGCAAGGTGTGCTTGCCATCTCACTTTCATATGAATCAATCCGACACTCTCAGTCCTCGGGAGTAGCAACGCATTTTTTTTTTTATGGTATGGAAGTAGCAAACGCGCATGCAGCCCACCTGATGGTTAGTGGCGACTGCCGCCCATGGACATCTGTAATCAACCCTAAGTAAGATCAAAGCCTCACCTAAGGTTAGCCACAGATGCGT
>MOOZ01000245.1:1335175-1348000 GCA_002930495.1 Cecropterus lyciades | reverse complement strand
TTTCTGACATTTCACTCTGATACTCCACGTATAATCAAGTATAGAGTTCCCAAAACCTTTTATTCCACATTTCAAGTCAATCGACAGCGTGCATTACAACACACTGCGAACGAAATTCGTTTCAACGAGAGGTCAATTCAATTCAACGGCACCTGAACTGATACGATGGTTATCTGCGATGCTTGCCGGATTTCATTGAAACGTATTACGGATTTATTAAATTGATTGGTTGCTCATATTTATAAAGCTACCTGTACAGAGGTGGTTTACTGGTGTGACAGAGGGTTTAAGGTACTATCTTCGCGTAGAAAACGATATTGAAGTAACCTTTGTGTTCCCAATTTAGATGTTTGTGAATTGTTTTATATGAAGTTATATATAAATGCTTTCTACACTCATAGCCCCATAGTAGGATTTTCTCCTGTGTCGTGGGTGCCATGGACACACAAAGACGAATACACAAACACCCAGACTCAGAACAGAAATCTAAACTCATCTTTCAGATGTCTGTCTGCCCGGGGATCGAACCCGGGACCCACTGCGTGTCAGACCGGTATGGCGACCGCTCCGCCATGCGGGTCGTCATATATACGTGTCCATTAGCGGCAATGACTACGTACCATCAGGACGGGACTGTAAACTCGTTTGTTACCACAATGTTAAATTAAAATGTGTAGATCGTGTTTAAAAAATAACTTTTTAATTACTCTTTCAAATTTCGCCAGGTTCTACCAGAACTAGTGCAGTTCGACCGGGGAGGTAAAGTAGTTCTTGCGTTACACTGGAACACTGGTGTGGTTGCCAGCTCCTTGTATATGCGACTACCCAAATTCTCGGGAGTAGCAACGCATTTGCTATTGTCTTCAGATAGGACCACTGTTCTCATGGCTATTTGCTATTTCACTTGGCTACTTCACTTGATAAAATAAAAATATTATAAATAAGCTTAAGTGATGTTTACCAAGAATCGTCATTCATTTTTGGTAGTTTTCTTTTTTATTGCTATTCATATTAAAAATATATATATTGCTCCAAAAATGATAGATGATTTTTCTAAAAAAAATATGACTTTATTCATCGAAAAATCTTTTTGCCTAAATCCTATAGAGTACGCTTGAAATCTGTTCGAAATAAATCTCATAAATTGCAAACAAAATTGAACATATCAGATTTTACTCGTATATACGGTTAAGTGGAAATGAAAGCTTTTCAAGGTACGAGTGCATACAACTTTGTCGATCTCACTAAATTTTATAAAAAGAGTACTTTGTACAATTTTTAATGGTTGATATATATCTTAAATATTTAATAATTTTGCGAGACTTGAGATATTGGACTCCTAGCCATTCAGATATACGCCAATCGTGATCCTTACCTCAGTAATGAAGCTAAGCAATGAAAACCATGTAATTTTATTGGTGGATCTGACTTCGCTATCCCAAACATTTCTGGAGGAAAGGCACCTTTGCTCACCATTGATAGTTGTACAAATGTCAATCCAAATCCAATTCTTACGAATGCTGAAACGTGTTATTCGCATTAACGTCAACACAATCAAGCGTCATTATTAGGAATGATTCAGAAATAATCAGAAATACCAACGTGCGAAACAAAGTCAGAAATAAGGGAATAATGGCGCGCAATCTTACGTTCATATTTTGACGAGTCTCAGAAATAATATTCAGCGGAGCGTTTCAGGGGAAGACAGGGTGATTCATAACGATCCCGGCCGTCATCTCGACGTGACCGAGGCCTCCGCTCCATTGTTGTTCCTTAATGAGAGCTGAATCTGTTTTGGTGAAGGTTTCACCCTTTGTTTTTATTACTTACAAGGCCGACTTTTCTTGTGCTCTTATGTTTGGGTCATATTGTTCAGTGGACTGCTGGATGTGATATTAAATTTGTATGTTTATAAAAAAAGTAACGCGTTTGTGAAACGTTGTGGTAATTAGGGTTAATCATATAATACTTGTTGAAGCCTCTTAATGTTGAAGACTTTAAGTTTTATAGCTCCTTTCTTATTACAAGATCTTACGTTTTACGGGTTTATTATGTTGCATCCTTTTAAAAAATCGCAATCTTGAAGTTTTGAAGTAGTCTATGACAGTCTTCCATTCTTCAATTTCCTTAATTTTTAATCGAATTTTAAAAAGGAGGAGGTTACTTAATTCAACCGTATATATTTTTAATTTTACTAATAAGGTTCAGTGGTCCGACTGTGATAGCCTAACATACCAATATGTTATTTCCACATTTATGATGTAGGTAACAGAAATAACGTTATTGGGAATATCAGAAACTTATATACACGATCACTGTACATTGAATATATTAGAATTCCACATAGGTTACCCACAAAACCCCAACAGAGATCATACCTTTTTTTCTATTCCCAGAACATTGTTATAATTACTTCTTAGAACAAAGTGCGCCCCCGCCTTGATTTAACACCACCTCAGTAATTAACGAGATTCTCTTCTTTTTAGATGTTATTAAATCTACAAAATTAGACCGTATATCAAATTATTTCAATTAGAACACAGGAGGTACTCCAATGTGTTTAATTTCAATTAATTTAACGTAAACATTTTCATTATTTCGGGGAAACCCGACGAATGAGACGAAGGTATAGGACGAAGGAAAAATAACGTAATTATATGATGGGATCTTTTGAAGAGACTAATAATTGGATCTTGATAAAATCTGCGAGGTAATATTATCTTACTTCTTAAAGGTTACTTTTGTTGGGTGGCATATGCTATCCTCAGGGATGGCAGTATTCTTAGGGTTGAGAACAGGTGTACCTGAACTCGAAAGGATTTGAATGGATTAGAAAAGGCAATAATAACCAGGGACAGTATAAAAAGCAAAATTAAATTTATGAAAAAATCCACGACGGGTAAAATGTAATTGAAAAAACCCGAACCCATCACTGGAAACCACATCCAAATCGGAATAGGAGTTTTGGATTTGCACGAACAAATGTGTAGCGCCCTCTGGTAAGCATTAATCGTAAAACATATACGGAAACATGCACCAATTAAACCAGAACCCATCACTGAAAACCGTATCAAAATTGGACTAGTAGGTTTGGAATTAAATGGCAACATTGTATTGCTAGAGGATGTTTGATCCTCGCACCCCAAACTCATATACCGTCTCCGTTCCTGTACGAGTAAAAAAACTTCATCGAGGATCTGCTTACTTAGCCACCATACGATTAGTCGGGTTCAAATAGTTCACAGATTAATCTCCGGATAGATATATAAAATCAAATAAATTTCGCCCACTCAAAGCTTAAAGAGGTTTATATTTAACCAGAGCATTACCTCCAACCATTTTCTATTTTAATTTAATACCATTTAAAGCGTAGTATCAAAGGTGACCGACGAAAAGCTAATACTGGTGTAAATGCAGAATGTGCTTCTGAAACCGCAACTCAAATTCAAACGTGGTCTGTGACGTCAGCAACGTTCACCCCCTTACACACGAAACGTGGGGTGAACGTCACTAACATACGAGTTCGATTCCGCGACTTCGTTTGCGTTTAGTTTGTACGTGCTTTGTCAATGGGCAGTTCACTTTAAATTATAATTCGATAAGACAAAAGCCGAATAGAGTAAAGGTTATGTCTGATGTTAGATGTACCTAAGTCTCTTTTAAAAGGATTCAGTCAAGCAGATAAATATAAAATATAGAACATATACCGTTCCAAAAAAATATTAGAATTCATAGGTTACTATTTTAACGAATAATACTAAGTGTTTAATTATATATATCATTATAGAAACGAAAAACTAACTGCTCAGAAACATTGAACTGAAATTGAAAGCAAAAAATTGTCTTTTAATAATAATAACTTTATTTCAGACACGGTCCATAGGTGTGTTAGTATTACAAATAATCTTATATCTAATGTTAGTATACAGCAATATAAAAATAATAATACAAACAAAAATTTAATTTTTTGCCTTCTGAATAAAATTTAATTGTAAAACTTTAATAGTCGGGTTTTTAGTTTTAATATTTTTAACAATTTATGACTTTTATCGTATTTACTGTGATATTAGTTCGAGTTTATTATTATTTCATTTAAAAATCACGTTGTACGTGTAGGGATGTGTGAAAATCGTTCAAATCAAATTGAATCGAATATTAATAATCGATTCGAAATTTGAATCGATTCTCACGCATGGGCGTGAGTATATTCACTGGTTAAATCAGTGAAATTCCACTGATTCATTTTCCAGAGAGAAAACACTCGAAAATTTGCGAACAATAAAATAATTAGCGACTAATACTTTAAAAAATCAATTATTCGATTTTTATGGAATTATCCGATTTTTTTTTCGACTAACTCGGGAGCTTTCGAACAATTCGTAAGTTCAAATTATTCGCACATCCCTAATGTTTAAGTTTTCGACCATCACTGCAATGTATACTGCAATGTATGAATGTATGCAATGTTCTGTTATCTGTGAACAACCAATAAAAACATCAGCTTAAATTCTACTTCGATATCATGAATGTAGAGAGCATCATACTATAATAGTATTCTTTCCCCTTATATTATCCGTTAAATCAGATGAACGTTGCAAGTTTTCACGTTCGCCGGTTATTGCATATGCGTCGAACGTCATATGCGATATGAAGCATGCACGTATGCTGAGACGGGCGAGTCACGTATCGAAGTTTTCGCTTTGAAAATATACCAGAATCACAAGAATTCTTACATTTTCTAAAGGAATGCATGTATAAAGCTTGAGAGATGTTGTTTTGAATATTGCAAAAGTGAGCCCCAAAATTTTTCTCTACTCGTACATATATGTATCTAGTTTTAAAATCGTGCTTCTTCCAGTCTTCCTACCAATAACCACATCAAACTAGTGTTATAAATGCGAAAGGTTGTGTTTGTCACTCTTTCACGCAAAAACTTATGGTTGGATTTTGCTGAAATTGGCACATGGATTAACACATAAGATACACATTAACGTGGTAATCGCGACGGAAACGAACGAAGCCGCGGAAATAAGTACTATCATAAAAGTAACAATTGTTTAATCTTAATAAGTAAAATTTAAGTTTAAATCTATCGGGAATCCAAAATTCTGTTGTATTATTTTTTCTTTGTTCGTGAGCTAAATTTTTAATAGCTTTGGGTAGGTTTCAATTATCATCTAAAAATTAATCTTTGTTTAAGTCTTACTTAGCTATTGATGTAAGTTTAAGACTTGACCTGTGCATAGTACTTATGTGCCATGATACATTAAGTAGGTCGATCAGTAGTAGTCTAAGCCCATCAGGGAACCGGTAAGGTAAAGTTGAATGAGGCCCGGGACAGCAAAGTTGAACGAGGCCAGTTGATAAGTCAATACTGAAGAGGCTACACATGATTAGGTTTTAAGCTATTTGGAGCCCCCTAAGACCAGATGCCTAGGGCGGCCCTAACCTCCCCGTTGTTTTTCGAAAATGGGTTTTCCAATTCAGTTCACGTGGATGCAGATATGAGGAAAATAATATCATCTCTAATAACATTAATAATCATGTGTAACATAGTCTTATAATTAAACCGAAGAATATAATTAGCAAGGAAAATACACTGTGATAAAACTTTCCAGTATTAATTCATACAGTTTCATATAATTAATCATATATTCATTATTGAATCTACAGATTAACTGAAATCAACAGTATAATAATTATTTCAATGAAGATAATCTTATTGTCTAAATTGTTTTTCCATTTAACCATCGCCTATATATGTTATGTCTGATCAAGACACTGAGATATTTTTTATCAACTCCATACATTTATATCGTGCAGTGAGAATAAAAATGAAATTTGCATTTTGTAAAATAACGAAATTGTTATCATGTATTGGAGTGTTTCTAAAAAGTCTCGGTTATTAAAAGGAAATAGCATTTATGTTTGTCTTTTTCTAGGCAAGTAATCATATATTTTTCGCCAGACGCTAAACTACATAATTAGGAAGAACCTCAAATATTTAACTGTAATTTGCTAAAATTTTGAGTTCGGTTCCTATTCTTATTATGATATAGTAAAAGGCGTGGGGCCTTTATATGTAAGTATATGGACCTACATAGCCCATGTAAGGCAATAATTATAATTTGCCGGAACGGTTCGTCACGGCCCGTTACGGAACGGATGATTGTACTACTTACAACGGCATCCGGGGTAACGGCCAATAAAACCACGTGGCTCCGAATGTCATCGTAATCTTTACAGCCACCGTCAAACGGCGCGCGACGTAAAAATCTAGTTATGGGCACTTATGGCGTTATAAATGGGTTTGCATTAACAAATGGGCATAACTATTTTAATGTATTAATTGTAGCGAGTTATTTTTTTTATTTTATTTAAAATATTGAAGTAGCAAACGAGCAGTCTATTCTATTGTAATAACCATTGCCTCCCATGGACATCTGTCATTAACCCCAGATTAAATCTGAGTCTTATCTGAGTTTGGCCACAGATATGTTGCTACTCTCGAGGCCTAACTTGCAACGCTTCTCCCCTACCAAATCCTTTAGACTAGTACACAGCAATGCATAACACTGATGTAATTAGACGGAAGTATAGAAGTAAAGTGTGGCGGCGGTGCTTCCGGAGTCGTACCATAAAGAGTTCTGCCACTTTATTATGCCCATGTTACTCCTAAAACCAAAGGTGCCTGAGGTTCGCCGTGAGAGAACAAATTTTAAATTATCTTGCAATCACTGATATCTCTCTCTCTCTCAGAAATCAATAATGATGAAATAATTAATAAATATTTTTGCGTTTAGGTGTAAAATGGAAACGATTACGCCCGTCATTCAGCAGCATCTGGTTTTCTTCGAAGTGCAGATAATCCTGGTTTCCCTGAGAACTCATTAAATGCGAACAAAAAGCTACAAAGCCGTGCAACTTGAAGGACTTTAAATTATGATAAAATTAGCGATTTTAACCTTTTTTTAAACAGGTTTAAAGCTAAGTTTTTTATTATTTGTAATGTTCACTTGCAGTTTACAGCTTCGTAAAAATTATGAGTATTGTATTTTATTAAGGACATGTCTCTGTGAAGAACTCTGAACTAAATGACATGTAATAAGAATGGTAAAGAAGTTTTTTGTAAAATTTAAGTAGGAATCGAGTTCCCTTTTGGTAAGTGGCTACTGCTGCCCACTGTAAGCAATTTCATCATGTGGATTATTGCTTTTAACTGAAGTCAATTATAGATTTGTGGTATTTGCGGTTATTAAGATGGTAACCTCATATGAAAGTGAGTCAGGAACACACCCTTTCTTTGAAATGTAAGAACTAACGCTAGAAATAAATGTGGGAGTGATACCTTCCCGGAAGAACCATACACGTTCTATCATCCCAAGAAAAATTAAATTAAAATAAAAAATCTAAACAGCATACTATTTAGGGAATTTTATGTAAATAATTTTATACACAGAAGTAAGAATGTTTCAAGGTAATAAGGGTTTATTAAAAATAAGAATATAAATCTTCTTAACTACCATATTGTAAAGCTGGTTATTTATCATTCTTCCGGCGAGGTGCTAGAACGGAAATGACAACTTTATCACGCCCGCCCTTCCACTGCAATGTCCAAGGGCGGGCGGTATAATCCTGGATTTTCTCGAATACTCATTAAAATAGAATAGAAAGTCTCGAAGCGGTAAAATAAGGCAAGATTTTAAGAAAAATACTTAATTGGATTTTCTTCTTACTTTTCACGTTAGAAGTATTTTTGAGGACGGGCCTGCCAAGGCCTGCAAGATATCATGTCGTCAAAATATTTGCTATATGCATATATCATTTATATCTACAAAATTCCCGAATTAATTATGGTTGTAAAAAAATGCAGAATAATAATTCCTTTTAAATTAATGTTTCTTACACCTCCTATGATTTGCAATTACGATGCAATAATTGCCTAGCAATCATTTTCTGTATCAATTCCCTTCAATTAGAGATGATCAGTGCGGTATGTTCCAGGCTTTTTCCACATATAGGGAGAGAACTTCCAACAGTGGGACACATGAGAGTTCCAATGAATGCAAAACTCAAAATGGTATTACTGCTAAAGCGAGCTATTCAAAACACAATAGAGCTTACATTTTCCAACACGAATCGCCAATTCAGGTGACAACCCTAGCGCGGGTAGGCAGGGCGGAAATAGAATTCTGAACTCTCGATATGTAGATGCGTGCATCGGTTAGAAATTTCATATCATTTTGCTGTATGCATTATGCATAATGCTGACCCGCGTGGCGCCATGGTATGCGACACGGTTTCCGATTCGATTTCCGGTCACATGTCTTTGTGTGTCTTTATCGTAATCACTAATGATCAAACGTAACTTTATAGAACTCTGAGATGACATGCTAAGAAACTCAACGGGTTTGTCTTTTCAGGGTTTCATACCCAAGCGGTAAAAACGGGACCCTAGTACCAAGACTTCGCTGTATGTCTGTTTGTCAATCACCAGGCAGTATCTTAGGAACCACGATGGTTGGACAATTGAAATTTTCATAGTTGATGTATATCTGTTGTCGCTACAACAATAAATACTAAAAACAGAATAAAGTAAATAGTTGAAGCGGGCTCCCATACAACAAACGTACTTGTTTTCGTTTTGTATTTACAATGGCACGGAAACCTTCGTGCGCAAGGCTGACATGCACTTGGCCGGTTTTTCTTTGTAATCAGTGGGATAATAATGATGGGAATTTACATTGCCATATTCACATTCACTGGCTCATTATGCTCTCCATCCAGAGTCCAAAATCTTCAACATATTATGTTAAAACTGTGTTATGTAATTGTGAAATTTAATAAGAACTCTGTTGGTAAAAACACATCTTGTTAAACAAACATTTTCAAATGTGAAGTGAATTGTATTATTTTCAGTTTTTTTTCATGAAGTCTACCAATACGTTCTAGGCCATGGTAGTCTTAAATGGTAGAACTCTTTGAGGTCCTACACCAAGCCATACCCATTTCTGCCTAATAACAACAGTATTGTCCACTGCTGTGCTCTGGACTGGACTGCACGTTTCCCGTATCACACCATTCAGTGTGATACGGGAAACGTGCTTATTAGGGGCGTTCCAACTTAGTTCCCAAGGTAGCAACGCATCCGAATCTTATCTGGGGTTGATTACAGATGTTCATGGGCGGCAGTGCCCACTTACTAATAATGGTATGGTGGAATATATTCTCGTTTGCTACTTCCATATTATAAAAAGCCTTTCATCCTTTAAGGAAAACCTGTGATCAGCATTGATTGTTTTCCGTAAAAATGTAATCTAAAATTTTGTTTTTTTATAAATTCTCGCAAAAATATTACAGACAATAAAAAATATTACGAGCGAGTGCAAGAGTAGAGATACAAGATTGGGGATTATACCATTAATTTCCTATTTTGTTGTATTGTTATTCAACACAAAGGCACCAAAGCCCGAAAGCTGAAATTATGAACACTCTAACAGAACTCAAACTTAAAATGAATTCTGAACTCATTACAATTCTTAATTATTTAGCAAATTTGATTCTGATGTTGTTTTGTTCTGCACGTTTATTTCAATAACCTCCGAAAGTTGGAAGTTCCCCTTTTGGGCTCTCATTCGAGTTAAAGTGCTTTTGGGAGTAGAAAATCGATGAACAAATTGCCTCAAGTGTTGTTAAAACAAACATGGAATGTTTTTGGTATGAAATAAAAAATAACCTTTTCTAGTGTTCTATGATTTTTGTTCTAGGATTTTTGTTATGTTATAATGAATTTATAACCTTTTTTATTTATTCTATTTTATTTGTTCCTATATGGAAAAAGTTATTTTTCACATCGGGTTGAATTTCCATCATAGGACCGCTATTTGATACGGCACTATGACAGTTTATATTCGATTTAACTTCCCTTGCTAGCGTATCACTGAAAACAACGCACACAAAGACAAGTCAGCAAGCACCTTTTTTTGTTCTCGAGGTTCTGTTCTCCTTCAACAGGTACCCAATGCCGTGGGAGCGACGCCACGTTGTGTGAGAATTTTACCGCACTAAAACCCCCCGGTGGCCTTCTTTGGCTTTCCTTTCACTTGGCTGGACAGTTCGAGCTCCCATTTTTTCCGCCCGCAACCCCGGAAGCCCTCTTTTAGTCACCTGTTACGACAGGCAGAGAATACAGCAGGCCTATTCTGATCCCGATACAATAGGGACAAGTCAACATAACCTAGACACATAATATAAATTTGTGGCTGCAGCTGTTTCTGCCTAATAATAGCAGCGTTACGCGCTGCTATGTTCTAATTTGAAGAGTGTGTAATGGAAATATATTTATCCGAGGCGATCCAACTTAGTCCTCAGGGGTAGCAACACATCTGTGGCAAACTTCAAGTTAGACTGATCTTACCTTGGGTTGATTACAAATGCCTATGGGCGCCAATTGCCACTTACGATCAGGTCGACTGCATGCTCGTTTGCTACTTCTGTATTAAGAACATAAAACCTGTCGTAATCAAAGTACAAAGACTCCAGTACCCATAAAATGAGTTTATGATGTTTCCTCGAAACAATCATTGTTTATGTTTTCACCCATATATAGTATGTTTAAGTTTTAGTTTTCGGCCACACCTTGCATTGTACTTTGCAATGGTGGACGAAATCATGAACGATTAACGTTTTGAGGAAGGTTAGGTACTTGTACTAAGGGCATTGATATCTAATAATATAATAATAGTCGAACTTCATGTCGGATCTTCTCAGTTCAAGTTGTATTTTTATTCAGTCGTAGTGTATGAAGCAATATTGTAAGTGGCTCTAAAGGTCTGGAATCAAACTCAAAACTCTGCGTGTCAACACGCAGACCAGTTGACTTTAATACTTTACAGCTAGTAAAATTAGCAAGGTAAGTGAAAAACAATTTTCGGTATATAAGCCGCAATCCGACGAACGCCTTAATTGCTTGTGTGTAATTATGTAGCACAAATTACTGTAATCATAAGAGTATCATTAGTACACTTAAGGATCGCGCACATGTGTCGGGTAAGGCTGGATGCACACTTGACACAAGGGTACTAAAATTGTAAGCTGTAGTACACACTAAGACTTGGTCTCGAATAGCATCCTTTTTTGTCGTCCCATGGATATCATAGGAGGCGATTAAGGGACAAAATCCTAAAGATAGGCAGCAACGTCTTCCTGTATAACATCAAAAACCATTGAGGTCACTCATGCCAGGTGCGGATTAGTTAATAGATATTGTCAAAAACCCTCCATTAGGGAGGGGTCTATGTAAAAGAATGGACCAAAAGGCAAACAGATATATGGAACACTACGTTTCATAAAGCTTAAACATAAATATTCAACAAACGTCGTATGATACACTTAATATTGAATAATTACATTAACAGTTATATCTAATTACGCAAAGAAATAAATCTGACTAGCATGGAACCTGAAAGTTTTTAGGCGGAATTTAATAAAATACAAATTTAGGAATAAACTAATTATTTTTGCAGTAATAATTAGAATAAATAGGATTCCAGAATCAAATTAATAATAACAATTTCATTTATTAACCGCATTCTTTTTTTTTTATTAAACATGAAAAACTGTCTTGTTGTTCTTTTAACAATGGTAATTAAGATTAAACTATTCGATTATCATTTTATATTTCTCTTTTTTTAAACTACGCAATGATTATATTATCATATCATAAAATAATCAATGTAGGATTCAATTCAGTTCACTCTATCGAACAGTCTAAATGTGACGCCACCTTTACACTAGTTACATAGTAACTGCTAGTCGTTAGCCATTGTGCTAATGTGCGCCATTCAGAGCTTGGATGATACTCAATTTGTAAGTCTCGTTATTACCAGATAGGAATTAAATAGATAAAGTGGTCTAACAAGGATGCCTGGTATTATATAAAACATGCAGTCTGTCTGGTGATTACTTGTTAGTGTGGCCCATAGACATTTGTTTTGAACACAAAATGGTATTGGAGTCACGTAAAAACGCGGGAAAACCCATCATGGCTTCACGACATACGGAAATGAGTAGACGGCTTCATTCATCTCTCGACATTTTTCCATACGCCGTGCCGTGTGCTCGTCGCAACTAAAATGGTGGCATTAGGTGGTCGTCTCTCTTCTGGCTAAATGGCACAGGTACTTTCCGAATACTCATGTCCAGAAAATAGCTTAACGAGCTGGAAGATCAGTGATCCGTTTTACATGTCCGTCCAGTCTTCTTACACTGCATAAAATCGAGAGGCCAGCCTCAGAAATTGTATTGGAATCCTACCTGCAGTTGGGCATAGAGGCGAGGATACTACATGCCCATATGATGAAGAATAAGGTAGATCACTTCTGGTGTGTTTGCATTACTGCACTCTTCGGACCTGTGCATCGGTCATAATACTGTTATGTTAGGTAAATATAGGTGAAGCGGTAATACTGATGGTAGTTTAATTACAAAGGTTTGTAAAAGCCGACCAAACTAACTAGACGAATGTCAAACGTGACGTCTCTCGCAAACTTGCGAGTACTGATGACAAAAAAAATACCAATAATGATTTTTTTGCGAAATGTTAATTTATATCAATGAAATGTAAATTTTAATAAATTTCTGTCTTAATAATTTAATCTCAAAGAACGTTTTAATTTTTTTGGTTATCATTGTAACAAAAACGAATGAGTACAAAAATAATCTTTGCTTATTTATTTTATTACAAAACTTGAAATGTGTTATTCGTTCATTTTTGCGGCACAATAGGTATGTACCATTACATTGCAAATTTTGAAATAGGCTATA
>MOOZ01000245.1:1270690-1282487 GCA_002930495.1 Cecropterus lyciades | reverse complement strand
AGTCGTCAACCCTTTATCGTTCCACTGCTGGGGACGGGTCTGCTCTCAGAATGCGATTTTTAACCATATTCTACCGCGCTGGCTAAGTGTTTATCGAACTTGTACATGTATGTTTGTATGTCTATGTCTACGCGTCGCAAGCCAAAAGATTTACGAATCATGACATATGACATATCATTAGAATTGTCCCAGTTTGCAGAGTGACATAGGCTATATATAATTTTTAATAATGGCGTCTGTAAATAGGCAAAATAGGGAAGGAAGGAACTTATCATGACAATATGAGTATCAAATGAGAGTTATTAAGTATACTATTTCATATATGTATATATAATCATATTTTATAGTAGTATTTTGAGATTAATGAAAAGCTTTAAATTTTAGAGGTATCTTATAGAAAAGGAAAAGTAACATATACATTATAAATAATAATAATAATTTAATAATAATAATAATTTATTGTTCACTGTCGGTTTACAATGAGATGTTACAATACATAATATAGTCCACAACAGTCCACCCTATGTGGGTATACAATATTTTAGTTATAAACTACTAGCTAATAAGAAAATAACAACAATGTTAAATTAAGGTAACATTAATTAGTTTACATAGTTATTGTAACAATAAGTATTTATGTAACAATAAACAATAAATATTATATATTTGAAACGAAACGATGATAAAATTGAAGAAAAAAAGGTTTTTTGTGAAAACTAAAGCAATAAACTAAGGACAAGTTGACAATACATGTAGCATTTTACACAACTCACTTAAGTTACGGAGCGCTATTTTAAAACTGCTCGCTTGACAATCGTGTGAATTCTTTCTCGAATGTGATAACATTTGTAGAGCTTAAAAATTTATCTCCAAGAAGAAATTCTGGGCGGCTGTGGATACCAAGGAAGTAGTTTATTTTAAACAGAAATGTACGGTCAAATTTAGGAGTATTTTGCAATGTTCTATTTGTAATTGGTTTTTACCTGACTGCTTCAGCGAGCGTATATATGTATGTGTGTTTGTTTGTATGTATGTCCATTTCTTTGGCCCACGCTACGTCCCAAAAAGCTTGACAGATTGTGACGTATGACACATGTTGTGACATAAGCTATGATATAAGCTAATTTTTAATAATGGCGCCTTAAAATAGGAGAAAAAGGGGCGGGGGAGTGACAACTTTTCATGTCAATATGGGTATCTAATGAAAGCTAATATTTATATATATATATTGTAATACTTTTACTCCACTATTTTGACGAAAACTCCTATTAAGCGTTGAAGTGAACATTGCTTTAAGCAGTCGTAATATTTTTAACAATGTTACTAGTAGATAACAGTAATCCAGAAACCATGTAATAAAGTTAAAAGTTTTCATATAAATTAGGTGAATAGAAAAAATGATAGAAATAAAAAATGATACTACACTTTTATAGACAACTTTAATGTTATTACAAAGTCGTATTTCATATTTTTGAAGTATGCGTTCATGTTACTTCGAAAATTTACGTTGCATAACTCTTATAATTTAAAAAACAACACAGTCACGAATCACTTATCTTTAAATCTATTCTATAAAGGTTATAATTTTTTCAAAGTGTATTTTTTTCAAACTAGAAAAAATATGTACATAACATTAAAATGTATAATTATTTAAGACAACCGTTAGTATAGTAGGTAAAATTAGGCATCTAATTTCCTTAAAACAAATACTTTGCGGTTTTTGAAACTCTACATATTTTTTATATCAAGCCTGATATTTTATAATTTCATTTCGAGCGATTTGATGTAGCACTACAAAATAGCCTTCATAGTGCGACTGGCTTGCGTCCAAATTTACATTTAGAGCTCTATTTATAAAAGTATTACGATAAATCAATTTCACATTAACGTCCATAACATTTTCCGTTTCCTTTTTATTACCTCCCATTTATTCTTTTAACACATTTTTGCGTGAAAACTGATTTAGGTTACCGTCAGCTAGTATTTGATCATGATTATCATCATAAACTGGTACTAGTATAAGTATTAGGTTAGTTGTATATATGTTGGGTTTTAAATGTTTGTTTGTAAGTTTGCAACCACTGCTATTTTCAAAACTGCTATAATTAATTTTTAAATATCAATTTATCATTTATTTTTTATATCATTGTATTTTGTATTTTATAAGTATAAATATACATGCTAACCTTAACGTATACATGGTAATTTATAAATTTAAGCAATTTTGAAAAATTTTCACGAAAAATGCAGCGTAAATGTAATTTTATTTAGCAAAAGTGTCTGATGTTAGCCGCCATGTAAACAGAATTGAAGGCAAAGCTCGTAGAAATAAAAGATAAAACGAAAATACAACAATAGTACCACACTACAAAATATCTCGAATCCATCTCAAGTTATTTCATTTCATATCCCATGGAGACAAGTCGTCAACTTGTCACAAGGATCATATTTGTTACGTCACATTTCCTTTCCCCACAGTAATGAAGAATCCGACTAGTCCCGTTGCAGAGTGATTGTAACCAGACTATCTTGACACCTACAAAACCCCCAAACACTCCCCCCACCTGCAATATTCCATAGCCGAGCAGGGCGGAGGAGGTCAAGCAAAATGGGCATCTCACACAATAGAACGGCTACAATCGACGAAAATACTATATACTACCCAGACAGCTGGCCTGCCTACGTTTTTTGTTTGTTGGAAAAATGCCCGGTATTATTAATTCGAGACGGTTATGATGCAGTGAAATAGATTGTTTTTACCTTCGTAGTAGGTATACATCGATATAGCTTAATTATAAACCGTTTTCAAAAATTCCATATCGATATTAACATATTAGACAAAACAACCATTATAACAAAAAACGAATCAATCAATGTACGAAATTTAACATCGAAAGACAAAACTGAAATAAAATTATTGTAAAAATAAGTTGAATATGAAAGGATAAAGTGAGCACGTATATCAATTCACAATTAAAACTACAAACTCGACATTAATAGAAACCGGAGCTTATGGTATCATTGTAACTGTTTTCCATATCGATATAGAAACGAAATATCGGTTGGGTAACCGTTTTCACATAATACACAACCGCAAACGACCGATCTACTTCGCAGTATATTTTTCCACCGCTTTTTCCCGGAATCGACACAAAAGGGAGCCTTACACTGAGATTGGTGTTCAGTTTCGACAATCAGAAAATAATTGCGCGGATGCATACATATTTTTTAATGCATAAAATTGGTTGAGTAAGTGCGGCTGTGAATATTTATAATATTTTAATATTGGCAGCCTTCCGGATATCGTTATTAATAGCGTTGGTTTATTGCCACCATTTTAAAGTATTCTCGTTGTGGAATATTGATATTTTACTTTTTAGTTGTTTTACTGGAATGATAGTAATGGTTATTTTTAAATATTTCGGTAGGGTGGTTGACTTGGATGGCACCTTTGCTACACCTATTCCTATATTGCAAGTCAATTGCAGATGTGTTATGGCTTAAAAGTAGTGATGGGATACTTACGACATTCAAGACGTATAAACGTATTTAAAATATTTATATCTGAAGTTACCTTTTGAAATGTATTTAAAAAGAAATTATTAATTATTTAAAATAAATTAAAAACCGGATATCGTAAGTATCTGTTTCATATTAAAATGCATCAACTCCACGATAATATTAGTCTAAAATTACTTTGAAATGTGTTCGAGGAAATCTGTGTAAGGAATTTTAAAGAAGGTCATCATATCCTTGAAACTTGTGGAAAAAATAAAGGCAAAGTAATCGTTGAAAACATTAAAATTTAAAACCCGACTGATTAAAAAAAAAAAATTGTTAATAGTGATTATATATCATTTAAGTTAAATTAAATGCTTATATGATTTTTTGTCAAAATAGTCAAGTAAAATTATTGTAATACATAAATATTTAGTTTGGTCTATTTACTAGCTCTTATTTGATACCCATATTATCGTTATAGTAAAAAAAGTTGTCCCTCCTCACCCCTTTAACGTCTATTTCTAGCCATTTTTAAAAATATATATAGCCTATGTCACTGTCCAAACTAAGAAGATTCTAATGATATGTCATACGTCACAATCCGTCAAGCCATGTGGGCTGTAGCGCGTGCCAAAGAAATGGACATACATACATACATTCGAAACAAATTAGCCTCCTTCTGACGCAGTCGGGTAATAAATTATTTACTTTCAAAATAACATTTAAAATTTGTAGTTCTATGTAAATGTTATGTTAGTCCAAGATCTGAAATAGATAAAATTACAAATCCCTTTCCTCAAACACTAAAGTCAAAAGAAAATCTTTCGGAAGGTTGGAAAAATCTCCAATACACTTTTTTATTAAGAAAAGTTTCTCCCTTCGCGCTCATTATGCAGCCCCACAAGACCCGTAGTTCCGGTCATTTAATGCGAATTTAAAATATCCAGTTATCCGGATAAAACTGGATTTCCCGGTTCAAACCAGTTTCCAAGTTACATTAATTACGAACATTTTTGCAGGTGACAAAACGATGTGATTTGCTTGAACGAAATCTATAATTAAATAACAATTTATTTATTTACCGACAACTTAGTAAATTTGCTGTAGCAACCGAAGATTCCATCTGAAGAAACAATACAGTAGCAATGCAGCTAGAAGAAACAATTATAATAGACTATTAACTATGCGTTGCTAGTCCCGAGGACTAAGACGGTTTCCTCATATATAAGTGAGCTGGCATCCACACCATTCCACCAACACGCGTGAACTATTTCACGGTAGAAATAGTTGTGGTCGTGGTAGGTCCCCGGTCACACTGCCATCTGACAAAACCTCTAAGGAATAAGTTGGGATTCTTTGTCTCCCTTTTACCATTTCCCCTTAAAAAATATCACAGTAGCAATGCTATTCAATCAATAATGATACAGTATTAACTTTGGACCGTAAAATTTAAACGATACATCCATACCCTATTATTTATTATGACACACTTAAACTACAATACATAGCATAATAATATAAACCCACGTATTACTTCCAGTTTATCTAGATTTATTTCCATCTATCTTTAATTGAACGCTGTTCCGAGGAATAATAAAAGCAATCCGATCACATTGATAGGCTTTCTTTTGCAGCGCTCCTTCTATGTCTATTGTGCTTTTGAAATCTCCTGGGTAGCTTGGATGAAATTGTATACTTTTCATGCTTACTTATTACTCTTCTAAGCATTGACATGGATTCTAATAACTTCATCATTGTTATATTTGGACACTTAGCTTCACCTGCGTTTTCGTTCTTGTGAACTCCGAGTATTGAAATTCAATGCAGTTATTAGGGTTCCGTACCGAAAGGGTAAAAAACCCTATTCCTAAGACTTCGCTGTCCGTCTGTCTGTCCGTCTGTCTATCACCAGGGTGTATCATCTCATGAACCGTGATAGCAAGACAGTTGAAATATTCACGGATGATGTATTTCTGTTGCCGCTGTAACCTGTACCAGAGTAAAATAAATATTTAAGGGGGATTCCCATAGTACAAAAGTAATTTTTTGCTCGATATAAATAACGAAAACAGATAGAAACTTGACACACAGAATATTAAGTTATATATTCAATTAAATAGAAAGGTAAGCTACGTTGAGTGCGATCAAGAAAATGACCGCTAGTGACAAAATTCTTTAAATGGTTTTGTGCTTCAAAGGGGACGATAAACTATTGCTCCGGTTATTATAATTGAAACTATCCAATGATAGCAACGTCGATAAAGCCTATCCCGAAGGCTTTATAGGCGGTTCGATAATATCCGATAAGAGTGAATCCTGAACGTATCTTTGACCAGAAACTCGCGCCAATGAATACATATAGGTATATTTTGGAAGATTCTTAGTTGTAAGGGTATCCTTATAACTAAGAAACTCCGCTCGTATAACTGAAAGTAAGAATTCACTTTCAGTGATACGGCATTAAAATTAGCAGCAGGTTGCAGTATGTCCTGATATTTTTCCGTCCTACTTCTTACTTTCATTCAGTACCTTCTTGGCATAATTGTGTTTTGGAAGTTTCCCTGGCTTTTTATAACGTTATGCTTCGTATTTTCGTTTTGATTTATTCATATAGTAAAATATTCACTATAGCCTTAATTTCGCTCATTATAAGAGTCCTCTCGTCCTACGTCACTAGATAATATGTTTACGAGTTAATTAAACATATTTGGGCAAGAGTACGCATAAACGTCGTAAGTAATGAGATTCTTCAAGGTAGATACAGTCAATTCTATCTACAAAGACGCAACGTCAGCGTTGTCGTTAGTCCGGTATAATTTAACCGCCAACCTTTGAGCTCTCGAAATGTTAGACAATCAGAATCCTTAATCAAAAGGTACATTACAGAGTGTCGCATATTGCTCGACAAAGCCTCCAGTCTTATAACAGTGCTTTGCTGTGCCCTGATCTTAAGTCTGATAAACAATTATGTATATAGTGATGGCTTCCGAATTTAGCTCCTTGCTATTTCGATGATTAAGTTAATGTAAGATGTCTTAACTTGAATCAAATGTTGGTGTAAAAATGCATTATTTGTTTAACTGCTATAAACAACAAATAGTTATAGAACCTATAAAACTGTTCATCTGACAAATCGTGGTTATTATCATCCATTGATATTAGTTATTGGTTTTAAATATATTTGGAATTCTACCTTACGATGAATACATGAATTATTATTCTTTGGGGAGTTACAATGTGACTGTATATGTTTAAAATTCAATTTTAGTAGTAGTTGTGCAATACAGATTAGTTTTAGAAAAATTAACTAGTACTACACCAATAAACACGCAACCAGCTCAAAATCGTTAAGCCAGAATTGTATTTTGCCACTACGTCACATCAAAATCCTCTATACTCATGCGCGACCGGTTTGAACCGGATTGAACCGTATTGAGCTGGGTCCTCGTGCATCCGGAGTACCGGTTGGAAATTCGGCAACACGTCACGCCACGCCGACCCTGTTTGAGCGGCATGCATGCTGGAATCGAATCGCTGTGTTTGAAATCCAATTTCCGTTACGTAAATGGTGTTTGAAAATATATAACTCGACTGGCTGGAAGTCCGCGATAGTAGTCAGTAGTGTAAATGTTGGTTTGATTCGCTAATAAATATCTATATTTTTTATCATTTTGAAGTAACAAACTGGTATGTAGTCCTTGTCACTTGATGGTAAGTAGTTACTGACGCCAATGGACATCTGTAAGCAACTTTATATAGAACAGGGGTTCCATCGAAGTTGACCGCAGATGCGTTGCTACTCCCGAAAACTAAGATAGTCGCCTCATATGAAAGGGAGTCGGCAACCACACCGGCAAACCTGCTTCAGCAGGCAGCAGTGCCTTTGGTAAAAACATTCAATTCAATGCAGTTTTATAAATTTATAGTTTTAATATGTAATTCCTACGTTTTTGACATACATACTATTTAGACTATTTTATGTTTAACTTTATATGGGTACATTTATTATTAACAGAAAAATGAAAACCGAAGCACACCCACAAACAAAATATCTGGCATTCCCGTTACATATATAAATCTTCGTTTCCACAAACCGTTTCCAAAAACAATCAAACAAAACGACAAGTTCCACGCCGCTGATATCTATCTTCCCGGCGGACGGTTAAAAAATAAAGCCTATTTCTGAGCAAACAAAACAAAGTTCGAATGCCACCCGACCGATGTACGGCATCAGAGAGAACGATTTTGGTTACCGCGTATCTCGGGTCAAATATTGTAAAAGTTTAAGAGGAAAATATATTTTTAAAATTGTAACGGTGAAAAAATGTGCTGTAAGTTTTTTTTTATAAGATCGAAGTAGCAAATTTTGCAAATAAGCCTGCAAACAACGTGGTAATGATAAATGGGCATTACCGAACATTGACATCTGTAATCCTCATTGATTGATTATAAGATAGATTTTAACGAAATCTCACTAATATTATAAATATGATTTTTTTATGAATGTTACTCTTTCAAGCAAAAACTACTGGTCACATTCCATAACCTGGATTAACACATGGTATACTCATTACCGTCGTAAACGTAACCGAAGCGGGTGGATTCGCGGGGGTAAGTTTAGGAAGGACTAAATATTACCTCCAGGTATGGACTATATGTATATCTAATCCTTTAATTAACAGTTCTGTATTTGATTTGAAACAATGTTAAATACACAGACAAACATAAATAAAAAATATAGAAACAGTCTTCCAAAATAGCTTTTTCTTTTTGCAAAAAATAAGCGATGTACAGACGTGCGAAACCTCAAAACTGTTATACATATTTGTAAGATATATTAACATTGGTTTGTTAGTGTTATTTACTATAACAACAAAGACAGGGCTCTATTTACTGATAGGTACCACAAACATGACTTAAATTAGCGAATTCGCATTCTGTTAGTTACTTTGCCTATGTTCTAGCCTAATGAACCCTAATTAAACTGATGTTCGACTTCACCGCTGCCTCTAATCTGACCCTAAGTAAGCAAATTCGAATTGAATAATATATTAGGTTCAGAAGTTATCTTTCAATTAATTGATTCGGGTAATTTGCTTAATGTATCTTAATTATGTCTATTACTTGACTTAGTATTTAGGATTATCCAAACATTGGAAAATTTCTGATTACATGACAATTAAACAGAGGATTCCTCTTGTTCTTATATAATTCTGGAATAATTTGTAAAGGTCTAAATAAATTAAAAGAAAAAAAGACACAAAAAAGGTAACATAGTCAAATTACTGGCGAATTTGATTGATACGAGTACTCAATTAACACAATACATTTTGAAAGGTAGCTATTTTGAAGCAGTTTTTGCGTATCGGTGGAAGGATGCGAAAGCCGGACGACTTATTTATGAGGCGACCATCTTAGGCCTCAGGACTGCAAATGCATCTGTGATCTTCAAGTAGAAACCTTGTTCTACATGGAGTTGGTCTCCATGGGCAGCTCTGACTCTTTACCACTATATAACTTTTTTTTTCTTTATACTACGGAAGTAGCAAATGAGCCTGCAGCCCACCTGAGGGTAAGTGGCTACTGCTGCCCATGGACACATGTAATCAACCCTAGGTAAGATCAAAGTCGCACCTAAGGTTAGCCACAGATGCGTTGTTAACCCTGAGGACTAAGATGGAATGCCTCGGAAAAGTATGTATCCCCTACCACACCCTTCAGACCAGAACACAGCAGCGCATAACACTGTTGTTATTAGGCAGAAATAGGTGTGGCGGTGGTGCCTCCGGAGTCGAACTACAAAGAGTTCTACCACCTCTATTTTACTGTAATCAATACATTGATCGCTGAACACATTCGACACTTATCACACCATGTATATATAAATCACAGAAATGACGAAAAATGGATGTCGATAGCACCCTTCATTGTGCCTTGACAGTTCTGCTAACTTTTAAAGTACCGCTTTGAGTAAAGACAGCTATGATAGAAAGTTATGGTTCCTTGTGCGATGTAATGAGAGTGTATAACATTCCATATAATGTTGCACTCTTGGTATGAGAGAATTTTGACATGACATGCTGTTTAGGTGTGCGATCGCAGATTATACTTCACTGTTGATACTCGCTCATTGAATACAAAAAGAACGCAACTTGCAATGCATGTTGAAATTTTCTGTACCTGTTTAATCGATAATGTTACCCGTAAAAGTGAGTGTTTCAATATTCACTACAAATCATTCAAATCAAAGATTTCATTACAAAATTAAAATTTGTTTGTAGGTAAAGTGTAAGATTTCAAACACTTTTGTTTATACGGAATATATTGAAATGAATATTTTAATAAGATTTTGTATTCTGGCGTGTGGTGAGGCAACCTGTAGGCAAATTGTCGGTGCTCCAACTTAATCTTCAGGGGTGTCAATTAATTGATGACCAATTCAACTAGCACTGTACGGTAGTTTCCAGCGTCAATTATTTTAAGCTGTGTGGTGGAAGAGATGACTTCCCATCAGATAGACTTAATTATTGTTTTTCAGCGTGAATTTAATTATAAGCTTTGTGGGTAAGTGATGACTTACCATCAGACAGACTGTATGATTTTCATCCAGTTTTACTTAAGTTGATAAGTATGAGCTTTGTAAGGGAAGAAATGACTTACCATCAGACAGACTGAGTGCTTATATCAAGCATAAAATCAATTATTAGCTTTGTTGGAAAAGGGATAAATTGCCATCAGTCAAATTTTATGCTTATATCCAGCGTCAGTTTAATTTTAGCCTTGTGGGTGAAGAGATGACTTATTATCAGATAGATAGAATGCTTGTTTCCAGAGTCAATTTAATTTTAATTTTTGTGCTGGAAGAGATGACTTACCATTAGACAGACCGTATGCTTGTTTCCGCATCGATTTAATTATTTTAAGCTTCTTCTTACTAGATTACTTATTATTAGATAGCCTGTATGCTTGTTTCCAGCGTCAATGTAATTTTAATGTTTGTGGAGGAAGTTATGACTTACTGATATGATCAGATGCTTTTTGCTAGCGTCAGTTTAATTTTAAACTTAGGACACATTTGTTTGACGTCATAGACGAGATAACAAATCGCGCTCGAAAATCTTCCATTACATCACGAATAGGAAAAGAGGCATTCAGTCACCTCAGGCGCGACAGGAAATAGATGCAGCGTTAGTTTCCGATTGAAAAATCGTGAAATCCCTATATTAAATCAGTCTGCAGGTGTTACTTGATATATCCGTGACATTAATCATCTTGTAATATGTGGCTCCAGGGTTTGATGGTGTTCGAGAAATAAAGTCGCGTATAAGCAATTCTGATTTAATTACACGAATTTATATAAATCGCAAAATACATTATGGGTCCGTATGTATCGGCACGCGGATGGCAGACTGGTTAGCGGTGGGACGAAACCGATCACGTCACCCATCACCGATCCCGCTACCACAATTAAAAAATACAAAAATAAACCTTATTCTTGAATATTTATTACATTCAACTTTTTAAATCTGATTAAAGGCGCCACTAAAACTTCCCCACAGTTCCCTAGTGCTGTTACAGCACTCATCACTCAGGAATATAGGAGCGACGCGTGCCGCGCACCGACGCCACGTCCTGAAACCCACCTTTACATCTACTAATCTCACTCGTCCATCCTTACCTGGAAACACTCCAGTCCATACTAAAACAAGATCACCAACTTGTAACGGCTTACGCTCTTCCTGTCATATTCATCTAGGTAAGAGATCTGGTAAAATTTCCTTTCAGACCTGTGCCAAAATATGTCAACTAACCGTTGACTGGTCCGCCAGTGCCTTCGAAGAGCTATCGAATGCGCCAATTACTGGCAAATTAGATGTTGTACCGAGAAGGAAATGGTTAGGAGTGAGTGATTCTACACCATCTGGCTTGATCGAAACGTGCATAAATAAAATAAAATACCTCATCCCTGGGTGCACGCTCAGTCAAGACTACTCTAAGGGAAGTCTTGACACTCCGTATAAGCCTCTCCCGGGTCCCACCCTATTGGGGACTGGCGGGAGGGATGAAAGTCCAGTTCCCTTGTTGACACCTACGTTTTTCAAAGCGTCGATATCCAGATCTCGCTTAGACTGTTGTAAGATTGTTAAGCATGTAAACAAAACACCATACCTTTTTTCCCTACGTCTTCCTACCGTCACCTCCATTGGTAAATAGATCCAAACCGCAGTTGGAAAACGGTCGCTGATGTTGCGCCATGCTTACAATGTTTTTTTTTTTTTTTTTTTTTTTTTTTTTA
>MOOZ01000245.1:1247432-1259229 GCA_002930495.1 Cecropterus lyciades | reverse complement strand
ACCACGGAATATCCGGGATATCAAAGGTCAGCGGTTTCGCTATGAGGCATAATACGAAGTTATGGGGATGATATGAACTATGGTATGGGTACCATGAATAGGATCACATTATATGTCTGCCGTATTTGACGACCCGCGTGGCGGAGCGGTCACCATACCGTTCTCACATGCAGTGGGTCCCGGGTTCGATCCCCGGCCAGACAGACATCTGAATGATGAATTTAGATTTCTGTTCTGGGTCTGTTTTTATAAACCATAACCGGTTTATAAAAAAAATTATTTAAATATAATATTTAAAAAAATCATATGCAGAGGTCCAATTATTTGTCAGGCCAAATATATCAAGGTTAACGTAGAAATCTATATCATACATTTTGGAGATAAAATGTAGGCTAAGGTTACGCCGAATTCTTTGTCATTGCGAAATCCGGCTCAAGTTGGTTCCATACGATTGACCCGTACTTATAGACAATAAATTCAAAACCGAATTTATGTGTTTAAAAAGGTTGTCATAATAAAATCACAGAAAATCGCTTCAATTTCATCTAAATAATTCTAACAAGTGACTTCTATATAACATGCTATGAATTCTTTAAAAAATTCGCTAACTTTTGTAACGAAGAAGTACCTTTAGGTACGATTTATTCAGAAATTAAGCGTAATGCGAACTTCTTATCAAGAAAAGGAGACAAAATTCAAAATTTTCTAGGTTTAACTGCGGCTAGACGTATAACAACGAAGGGTTATAATTTTTAGGACTCCCAGTAGAAAAGATAATATGCTTGTGACCGTAGTCGTTATTCCGAACTAAAAATTATATGAATAATTATAGTCTAATTTTGTTTCATTTTTTTTAATATCTTGACGACTGTCTGATACGCAGCAGGTGGTGGATTTTATCCCCGGTTAGAAAGATATCTGAATAACGAACTTAGATTTCTGATCTGGGTTTAAGTGTTTCTGTATTCGCCTTTGTGTAAACAAGAAATTGAAAGACACTAATACGGGTTGCGTATCCAAATGCATTTTATCCTAATTATAACTAACGAGACTGATTTCTTAGGTGATGCTTTTGCAGAATCTAATCTCTGTCAAATCTGCAAACCTAAACAGAATAAAAAAAACTATGTAGGTTTCGGATCTGGGATTTCATTACACTCGGGTGATCGCCACGGGGTCTTAATTGCGGTCCCCGGGGCTTCCACAATAATTAGTCAAAGTTTTGAGGCCGATATCCATCAGCCCGGCCCGATCAGATTACTGATTTGGATTACATCAGCCGTTGAAAAGAATGTAAAACTCTTTATAGGTTTCAGAGTGGTCACTTTATATATATGGAGGAATTAAGTAGTGGAAGCGTTTAAATGTTTATATTTACATTTACTACGTTGAAACAAAATACAAATGTAAGGTTATATGAAATTAAGTTTTTTCTTTTTTTTTTATCAAATTGATAAATTCAGTAAACGAGTATGTCCACCCGATAGTAAGTGGTAACTGCCGCCCATGAACATCTGTAAGCTACTTCATATAGAATAGGGGTTCTATCGGAAGTCGATCGAGAACTAAGATGGTCGCCTCAAGTGAGCTGGCAATCACATCCTTCAACCGAAACGCAAGCACTGGTTCACGCTAAATTAAGTGTGGTGGTGGTACTTCTCCGGTCCAACTACACTAGTTCTATCATGTTGTAAATATTATAAGAAGCAATCATTTACTCTCGAAATTTAAAGGCATGTAAACACAGGTAAGCTGCAAGTGTAAGCTTGTGTACAATATAGATGACTTCAAGAACATCAATTGAGATCGCCAATAACTCAAGTATCCGTTTGACTCATTTAAAAGAAGCATAATAAAAATGGATTCTAAAATATAATTCATTAAAGTTCTGAGGCAGATATTTTTCAGATTCCCGTCGGATTGGATTACGGAATCCTGTTTTTAATCCCCCGGGAGAAAAATAGGGAAATTTCATGGCCCAAATTCAATCAAGCCATGTTTTCATTACAGTTCTGATTACCTTCGGGATATTTGTATTTGAGAGATTTTATTCTCTAATTAGTTATACTTTAGTATAAAGGTGTTTGGAAAAAATCTGTAACAATGGTTCCTTAAATGAGAATTTCATGTTGCGATGTTGGAAATTAATTAATCAAATTCAAGTTAATCTAAGTCAAATCAGTCGATCGATAATTCTATTTTAAATATACAGCGTTTGGATGGAAAAAAATAATGTTTAATTTAGCCGATAGCACTTTTTATTTCTGGATGGATATATTTGTTTAATTAGCATACAAAATATTTTTCTAACATGACTAAGCCGTAAAATACTGTTTTTAATCATTGTTTTATTCATACAGTGTCATATTCACGGTAAAATATCATATACTACGACATAAACTACATACGACGCTACGACTACATTTTACGACAATGTAAATAAAATACCTCAAAAGAAAAAGGAAACACCCGAACAATTTACAGTTAGCAACAAAAATGCCTCGGTCAATATTGGCACGTAGTAAAAAAACTGACTCCACGTCACCCGATACCTTTTGTTATTTTATATCCGGTCCGTATCTGCGCCATTCGGGTATACACCTCGACCCGAGTGTATACCCCGACCCGGGTGTACATCTCGACCCGGTCGGCGATGTAATTACAGGTTTTAACCGAGATCCCGGATGAAATTGTGGCACCGTTTTCAGGGTTGGACTCTCGAGGGGATTAGCAAAGTTTTCTGTTGATGACGACTTTTTGAGCATTCGTTAAATATACTCGTGCCGTTCAATAACTCTGGTTTATTGTTATAACTGTGGGTTATTGTTATAACTCTTGGGCTGTTTGAATTGTTTTACTTGAGAATTCTATTTCAACTTTCTGGTTATTACTTAAACAGCAATGTTTTGATACGAAAACTTGGAAAATAATAAAATTCATATACGTGAAACTATATTGACTAATAATTTGTAGATCTTAAAGTCATGAAACTTTGAATTTTGGACAACATATTCATTAAATAATATTTTATTTTTACATTCCACTCCGAGGGTGAACATATAAAGTCGAGAGCAACGGATAATGGGAAGGCGGCAGAACAATTTTGGTTCAACCGGAGAGAGATGGAATCGGTTCTATATATATGAGATTCCTTTCACATGTTTATGGGCTGTAGTGACCACTTACTATCAGTTGGATTGCATGCTCGTTTGCTACCTCTAAATTATGAAAAATAAAAATAAGTGTTTAGTAAAATCTTATGTAGATAGTAACTCATCTTTATAGTAACGTCCGATGCAGTCAGAGGTTGGGTAAGTGACCGCTAGTGGCTAATAAATCCTTTTCCTTGTTTCAAAGAGCACAGTAAGCCATGTTGTTATTATCCGGTAGTTGTCATTAGACAGGAGTCGTTAAACTTTGTCGGGGACCTTATGAGCAGCTTAAAAACATACCCACTGAATTTGTGAGGACAACTTTGAGCTTACGAACGGGTCATAAAAGAGGCCGTATATAGGACGCTTCATCTAAATACTATGTTAAAACCTTTAATGTATTCGTTGTTCAACAAAATCGCTCTCGTATATTTAATCTGTAATTCATGCATGTCAGCATATCCATAAATCTATGACATCCCTTCCTATCAGCGCTTAAACCAAGATCGCGCCCTAAACAATACAGGGTACAAATGAAAAGGGTGGGTAGGGTGAAACGGACTGTAGCCCGGACGTGGTGATTTGTTACCTGTGGAATATAGACGATATGTTTAACACGGTTCTCAATACATAAATTAGGTATACATGTAGGTACGTTTCATGTATGTATACTTAAAAGTTCGTACGTGTTAACGTAACTCGATAAGTTGCTGATTAATTATTTATCAAACGAAATATGTTCGAAAGCTTTTAAGACTACTATTTATTTTTATGTGTAAGTTTTATTAATACTTTCTGTTAGCATTTCTCCCTGTTTTCATATTTCTGTTTATTTCTCTCGCTTTCTTACTATTTACTCAAAATAATGTTACTAAAGAAACACATTTAAACGTTAAACATAAACGTTAAACAAATATGATAACATAATCGTATAAACATATTCCATAAAGATTTTTCACTTATAATAACAAATATGATTCGATAATCATTACGAAAATGTGAGTAGTACAAAATATGTGTAAAAATATCTCCGTTACGAGTTGCGTTCATATCAAATATTGAATAACACGGCGTTACATATTCAATCGGCTGTCGGATTCAATCTACATATGAATAAAATAATATACAAGAATAAATCTACGAAAGATAGAAGAGTCATGCCTATTCCGTACGGTCCTTGTGGATCTCGTAATGGACTTGTGTTTATGATTTGTATCAATATTACGCAACAAAAGTGGAATAAACAAACTCACATTTGTAAGGAAATGTATGGGCTTTGTTACGTAAAACTTTTAAGGGAGAGAGGTAATATACCTAGAGTTTGTTTGAAAGTATTATTTGGACCATTGTCATTGACGGTTATATAACGGTCTGGCAGGCAATTGATTCTGAGTTTAAGTACTAACTATGGATTTCTTTTCTAACCTTAGTCTTTATTTAAAGTGAATATCGTAGACATCTGAAACCATATTCGTTTAAACAAAGAATTCTATATAAAGACATCTATATATTTGTTGCTACGCCTCTGTATATGTATTGACTTTATGACACTCTGTTTCACTAACTATATCATCTTAAATCTGAAGATGAAAGTTCTTAACATTGATATCATAAAACAATATTTTTGTATCTAAATAATTATTACACAAAAGAAAAAAATACATTGAACTTTGAAACTTATCTATCCTGTCTGCCTACGTACAACAACGTTTCATTTATAACAACATTCTATCAAAAGTCCCGATATATACATTCCCGAAACCCAAACCGGCCTCGCAACTCAGGTAACAAATCACTGAGCCAGAAGGTAGGGTAAACACTCCAACCTATATCAACCCACTTTACACAAAACGTAACCATCGCTGTTTATGAAACTATTACGGACCTACTCAACCTTAAATAACTTACAAATATATCCATATAAAACAGTAATACCATGATGGTTTGAATGTCGACCTCTTGTAATAGAGATTTTTAGGGTTTAAATTCTATACACCAAGACGTATGTCTCCTTTGCCAGAACCTTCAGACCAGAACACAGCAGCGCATAAAACTGCTGTTATTAGGCAGAAATAGGTGTAGCGGTGGTGCTTCTGGATTCGAACCACAGAGGGAACTACCACTTTATAAAATATATAAAATTAAATATATAAATATCAAGTTCAACAATTCACTTGGTAGCGATCCTGGTGAAGCAAAATCGTAGCCATAGATAGCTCAGTTACAAGATTGGTTTTTTATTTATCCTAAATTGGCGAATTTTCAAATAATATTTTGAAACCAATGCTATTTTCAGACCTTATTTAACCTCAGGCTTAGTTCCTACCTGCATTATTGTCCCCCAGTTGCATTGTTATCAGTAATTGCGTTCTGTTTAAAGGTCGTATACATTCCTAAAACCCAATCCAGTAATAGGTCGCAACAAATCACCGTTTCGATTTACCCGCACCTACCCATTTTCATTTGTACTATTATTGTGCTGAATTTAAACAATACTAAATGTAACTCACTAAAATGTGTATAAATAAGTGTATGGTATACACAAGGTGGACAAATAAATTGGTATTTAGGGAACTGCAACAAATACATTTTTAAAACCCGATCAAGCCGATAGGTTGCAACAAATCACCGTGGTGATTTACCCGCACCTACCCATTTTCATTTGTACTATTACTACAGTCTTGAATTACAATAATACTAAGTGCAACGTATTAAAATGTATTAGGAATAAATTTATGGTACCAGTGACAAAGTAGATAAATCAATTGGTATTAAGAGAATTGCAACAAAAGATTTTCGTTCACAATTTTATTGAAAGATGCATTATCAATAGCAGTTGAATATTTGTTTAAATATATGTTGTTTATTTATTGTATCATCGTTTTTCATCTTTATGAGATGATGATGATGATATAATTGTCTATCACGGTATGTATTTTTTGCGCTATTACTTCAAAGTTGATTTAAGGAGTTACCCATGCTTCACTTTTGGTAACGGATTAATTAAAAGAAGAAATATTTACAATAATTTGTATTGATAATAGGATCATATATTATTTTTTATCTTTCTTCTAGTTAAAAGTACTTTTGAATACTTTGGTAGTATAGTCATATACATAAGTTAGTATTATAGGAACAATCGATAACATGTTGTTTGATTATTACCTAGTGACGTTGCCGATTTTCTACTAGTCTCTTCAGATAAAGATTAATAATAATAAATACTACACTAGTGAAAATCCACTACTTCATTGGCCTTATCCAATCTTTTGTTTGTTCCGGTACCCAAATCCGTTTTAATAATCCTACTAGTTGTTTAGTTTCCTGAGCCTTGCACATTGCTTTTACATTGCATTACCGATAGCCAAAGGAACAAAAGATATAATCAGGAGATATATAAAATTAATCACTTTACATTAATTAGAAAACCACAACTAAAAGCGTCTATGTAGCTCCACTCGGCACTGATGCATAATGCAGCGCTGCAGGGTGCTTCCTCCCTGCACTTTGAAAATTATACCCTTATTTGAGTAATACGAAACTAAAGGGTTTTTTACTATTATCATCTGTACTGCATAAGAGCCTCTCCATGGCTTTTATGCTGGAGGTTTTGTGCATATCTGTATTTCCACTGTTTTCATTAGACACATTATTTATGCGATCATAAATAATGTAACTTCTGTTTTGTTGACTATTAGATTTATTTTTATGGTCGTTTAAAATCGATCTTCTTTATCATCTTTCATGTCCTACACTGCTATATCTATCTTCCGCTTTATTGAAGTTTCATGCCAAAAAGTCTTAAAGTGATAATGCCCGTAATTTTGAATACAACCAACAGTATAGGTAAGTAAATGAAACATTTTGTACATCCTTCGATCTTCGAGGTTTTTAAAAGATTTAAAATCATTGGGTTACAAATATGTCTTATATGTTTCCTATTTCCACGTCACAAGGTTCAATACCCTTAAACTGTTACCACTCTCAGTATTGGGTACCGGTAGCTACTTTATAAATTTCGAAAATTGCACCTTCATCCCCTGAAACCAAAATTACTCTATTGGCTACTAGTTCCTAACGAAATTTTAGTAAAAGGCTGAGCGCATTAAACGAGTTTGCCCAAAAGCCATTTCAGCGAAGCATCAGATTGTGGTTGGCCGTAGGAGTCACGTGCCGTATTTAATTAATAATTTTAACCACGGAGCGTCTCCGTGTAACAAAATTTTGTTTTGGAGGTGAGGTACTCGTACGTTATGTCGCCCGGTTGCTTAGGCCAACGCTTATTCAATTGTGTTTGACGTTTCGTGTTGCGTTGTGAAATTTCGGATATAACTTTTATTCGTTTATTCGAAAGGATTCTTTAACAAATTAAAAATCTTTCTTTTTTTTGTTGTAAGTTCTATTATTTCTAAATGAGTAGGTGTATGTTTAACATTCGTTGTTAATTATATTTATTTGTTTATAATTATAAATCTTCCTAACAATGTAACTTTTCAACAATGTAATTTAATATTTACATTAATTAGTATCAGATATTAGAAAAGATAGAGGTTATGAAATGTAGAAGCATACCAGAGAAAAGAATAAGATTTATAGAACATAATAGCAGCGTATGTACCTAAAATCAAATAATACCTACGTCATATACCTACTCAATCTTAAGGCAGGTCTCAATTTTCTTAAGGCAATGTACTTAGGTACTATTATTAAAAATATTGAAGCTCGTTTACCAGGTTCAAGTAAAGTTTCCTTCAAACACGAAGAAATATTTTCTTTCATATTCAATGGATATAATTCGTTCTAGGCATAAAAGCTATTATATAAATGCGTAGATGCGTATGAGCGTTCGAATCAGAATACCCATTGCCTTTGATCGGCAAATGGCAGTCAGACTAAGAAACACGAAATTGTGCGACGACAGGCATCAATAAATTTATTCCCTTTTACGTTCAAGTCATACAAAAATAAGTAACATTTACGGTTACTTTGCTTCTATTAGTATTAGTCTAGGTTTAATATATTTTTTGCTTATATAGAAAGGTAGGGTCTGAGGACAAATTATTTTTTCATGTTTTATATATTTTTCAACTAATCTACTCTCTTTAGGACACTAGACGAGTATTAAAATAAAAGTTGTTTTGGTGTTCTATAAAATTAAATTAGCGAACAATAATGAAGTCCACCTAATGGTAAGTGGTTATTGCGGGGTCAGGGATATCTCTAAGCCACTTCATATAGAACAGCGGTTTTATTTGAAGTCAATCACAGATGCATTGTTCCTCCCGAGGACTATCATTATCATCTCATATGAAAGTCCATCATACCCTTTTACCGAATCACAAGAGTTGGTCACGCTAGAAGGTGGGCCGGTGATATTTCTCTGATCGGATCATACTCGTCCTACCTTGTTTAAGAAATAACAAATTTAATTTGCACTTACCTAATAGAGAAGAAATGTTACATCAAATGATAAAAAATATAGCTTTTAGCAATCGAATCAGCCAAAGAAATATTCGTATCGATTGTGAATCAAATTACTACCCTTCCTGTAGTTATATTGAGTTCGTTTTGTTAGTACAATTGTATCAATATTGAACATCGTAATTCGATTTCCGAACGGAGAGCTCGATGTCAAGTCACGGTTGACATCGGTCGACAAAATGGTGGCGCTTGCGCGGGAAAATTACATTTTTTGATGAATTTATTGGGTACTGAGATAGTTACGTCCATTTAAACTGAAGAAAAACACAATTTTATTTTTAATCAAACGTTTAAATTGACAGTCAGTAAATGTGTTTCAAAAATGTATTTCAATATAACTTTATAGGTCTGGGCCCTTCCGCCCCTTAAGTATAGACGAGGAGAGAAAAAAATTTAAACAAGAACAATTTTTGGAGTTTACTCCATAAGAAAAATACGAGTAAAATCTAGTAATCGAAAGAGCTCGTTATGTTTTTGGTATCGCAACCTATTGTGCGCACCTTTCTCTTTTTCATCCGTCGTATAGATGGCGCTATTTACAAAAATTGAAACTTATTTAAATTTAAATTTATTTTTTTTGGAATTCCATCCTTAGAATATGGTTAGAAAAAATTACAACCTATTTGTTACCAACCACTAACTTGGACCCTTAACAAAAATAAGTACGACCAAATAAACACGCTTATATGAATGTATAAATCCTATATACAGTGGTCAACGTTGTACTCCCATTAAAATGTACCTTACTATTGGATTCATAAGTCTCCCACCCCTCAATCTGAAATCGACTGTACATTTAAAATTTCATCATATTTGGTTGAGCAATTTCACAGATTTACCATGTACGAGTATAAACAAAGTGAGACGCACATATACATACATTTTTATCCGATAACGAGTATGCAGTCCATGCCATCGTAAGTGGTCACTGCCACCCATGGACATCTGTAAGCAACATCATATAGAAACATGGGTTCTATTTGAAGTCGATCACAGATGCGTTGCTACTCTCGAGGACCAAGGTGATCGCCATAAACAAGTGAACCGATACATATATTAAGATATTACAGGCAATGTAAAGGTACAGTCACCGCACTTGTATTTAAAAGTTACTTAAACTATAACAATACAAAGAAACTACTTAATAGTTTTTACAGTTGCTTCACTATTTATTTTCCATTCTCTTTTCAATTATGCTCAATAAATATTCAAGATCTCGTCGGGAATTTGCATTGTAAATTGTTTTCATTGCAATTTTACCATAACCAATTACTTTTTAAATAAGTTTCTCGTTAGTATCAACACCGGAAATGTAAATTATATTTTTCAGTGGATATTTAATTTTTTTTATGACATTCTTATAGCAGCGGTTTTAACGTTTCATCTTTTGCATGCAGGCGTGGTAAGACAAGGCATTTAGTTTTAGTCCTGATGTAACAAAGTTCTTTATCATATGGAAGTTATTACGAACATGCAGTCCATTTGATGGTAAGTGACCACTGCACCTCATGGACATCTGAAATCAACCCCAGATAAGATGAGTTTTACCCAAAGTTGGCCACAGATACGTTGCTACCCCTGAGAACTAAGTTGGAACGCCTCGGATAAGTATATCTTCCTAACCTCAGACCAGAAGACAGTAATGCCTAACACGGCTATTATAATGTAGAAATAGTTTAACTACAAATACTTCTATCTCCTTCTAAAACAACCTATGAAAGAAATATATCTTAAGTATCCACACATGTGCCGGGACACACGGGGTAAAGAGAAAGCAATTGTTCACAGATTAAAAAAGTGATTGGGTAAAAAAACTGCGTATCTATTCGCTCTCGCCCCGACATTTTTCATTCCATTTTCGGGGGTTGTTTCGAACATTTCTCTTACAATAATTTTACATCTAAGTAACCGAGCGTCAAATGCGTGAACCGGAACGTTTCCATTGTGATAGGGTTGACGGGTAATGGAATAATCTTTAAAATATTCAATGAACTTTATGAATATACGTTAAAAATTAGTTGTTTATAATGAAATCAGCAACCGAGTTTTGATTCACGCTTGTTTTATCTGTTTACTACTCCTTACAGACATCTATCATTAATGTATTAGGACATGATTTTCAAAAATCAATAAAATCAAAAATTAAGTAATCTGCAGCTCATAGTCGGATATGTTATTTTGCATATACCAACCTTATGAACCTACATAACTTATGAACTTATACAACCTACGAAGTAAAATCGTTAGCCTGATTCAGAAAGCGGTACAACGCCATCTAACTACTACTGTTACGCCGATTACTGCTCTCGTCACGCATTTATGTTTCATCGACTTTTAAATCACAACGATTCTATAAAATTTCCACTTCAAAAATTGAAATAAATTAAAAAGTGCCACCCCTAACAAAGAATGAAGATGGCGAATTTCGTGACAACCATTACCGGGATTATTGCAGAGGTATTTTTCTTATTTTTGAACCGAACTCCGAACGAGAATTCCTTACAATGGGAGTCAGAATACTTAAACGCTACTTTGCGAACATCCAGCGCTTAAAACTCCACAATGGAGTATCTGTGGTAAGATCAAGTGTACTTCATTTTAAAACGATAGTTTTAAATAATAAAATAAATGTAATATAAATGTAAATAAATATTGCGATTTAATCGTAAACTATAAATTTGCATCTGTATAAAGATCTCCTTCCTTGCCATCTATCCGGTAGTGCGGTTATTATTTGAGAACCATTGAACTAAATTAAGTGATATTTTTTAATAACTTCGTCTGGTGAAGTTTTGGTTGAAGTGAAGTTTTAAATTTTGTCATTTGGCTAGATTTACATTTCACTGCAGTATCACTTAAGGCATGAGTAACAAGTATTGTAGATCTTTAGTGGTACATTAATTAACATTATACAAATTTCAAAACAAAAAAACTGGACTGCCTAAAATTTTTTTGGTTTCCTTTCACTTCATTGTTTTCAAGCAGTCGGTATATAATTACTTAAAAGCATTTTTATAAAATTACTTAAAAGCACATTACCTTTGACACTCTACTAACTGAAACACACACACGCTTAAAAAACACGCTTTCTACACTCAGCCCCACAGTAGGATTTTCTCCTGTGTCGTGGGTGCCATGGACACACAAAGACGAATACACAAACA
>MOOZ01000245.1:1228088-1247425 GCA_002930495.1 Cecropterus lyciades | reverse complement strand
GTGTCAGACCGGTATGGTGACCGCTCCGCCACGCGGGTCGTCGATTGATCGATGGAAACGATTCCAAGGAATTACATCCGTCACGTCGTTTGGGATATAGCGCATACTTCGACTTCTCTCGAAAAACATTACCCTGCTACTGACGCAGTCTAATAATAATAACGCATTGTTACGTAATTAGAAAATAAAACAATTAAAAATTAACAATTTCTTTTGGAATTAATGGAAGAAATAATAACCTAGCCTAGTGAAGAGCTGCGAACAAAGAATCTGATTTAACTATCTTGTAATGGACTGCTATCAAAATTATAAGATAAAAAATTGCTGTTGTATTGACTTTTATTAAACTGAAGTAGCAAACGAGCATGCAGTCCACCTGATATTAAGTGTTTACAGCCGCCCATGTAAGCAACTTCATATAGAACAAGGTCTATCTGAAGTCTGTCACAGATGTGTCTCCACCCCCGAGGGCTAAGGTCCGCCCCCGCCTCATATAAGGATGAGCCGGCAACCATACCCTTCCACCAAAACGGAAAAAATGCTTCACGCTAGAAATAGGTGTGGCGATGCTTCGACTATTGTTCGATTCCCGAATAATGGTACTTCTAAATTAAATACCTGTTATGGATTTGGTTCTATGTTTATTTATATCTACTAACTTATATATGTATAATTGTATAACGAATAATACGAAAGAGATAGATTAAATATTCGAATATTGTATTAAATTCAAACAGAATTTTGCAGCAGCAAAATACAATTCCATCCAAAATAGACGGACACGGATAATGAAAACTACAAAATGAGGTATGAACTGATATTATTCACTGCACGTTACGAATGCGGTTACGAATACGTAAAACGCACACCATTTGACGCATAATAATCCGGCGCGTTCACGTAGCTTTGAAATGAGGTATGTTTATTAAAAGCCAGCTATGCCCGGCGGTTTTACTTGCGTTTACAAAGAAGTTAACTACTTTTTACTGTAGTAAATGTTCTGATTTTCAAACTGGCCGAAATACTAAAGACTGGTAACATTGTTAAAAGTATTATAGCCAAAATCCGACTGCTTAAAATGATTTGTTTTTTCATAATGATATGCTCAATTTTATGTTTTATAAGATTTTTCGTCGAAATAGTAAAGTAAAAGTATTATAATATTCTTAGGAATCAGAAATGAAATATCTTTTTTCATTTCTGATTCCTAAAAATAACAAAACTTTAATAATGTAACACTGTTACATTTCTTATGACTTATCTATTATTTTACAAAACTAACAAATGACCACCAATTTTAAGATACGAGTACTTTATCAGTAACGACAATAATTATGAGAACGCACAGCCGCACCGAACGCTGTCTGACTAAAAGAGTTCTAATGCTCGTCCATTTATAAGCGTTGTGTACCCACATTTTATTATCGTACGATCATATCGCGTGAATGTCTATGATGACATTTTTGTTGACATCTAACAATATATTTATTTAGAATTCACTAACTTTCATTCAAACCCCAGATTGGTGTGCTGCCAGTTTTGTAAATTATATAGCCTATATCACTATGCAAACTGAAACGATTCTAATGATATGTCATAATTCATCAAACATATAAAAATATATACATTCATATAAAGGGTCGAAAAACATTATCCGCCTTCTGGCGCAGTGGAAGTAATTAGTAAGTAAATCGAGTAAAATGTTTAAGTTCAAAAAATTCCAACCTTTTATTACACAGGTATAGAAGCAATTCACAGTTCGAATTTCGTCAAGAATGGAATATTATTTACCTTTAAAAAAACGTCGGTGAAGTGTAAAGTGAAACAGGCTGACCGGTAGCCAAGTAACTCTGCACTGAAGACGGCGATAATATAATAATATCGACTCTTGTTACATATACATTTTGATAGAGATTTATTTAGAATTTTGATAGAGTAAAAAGCGAGCATAGTTTCGTATCCGTGTATCGTAATCGATTTAGAAAGAAAATTCTTCGATCAGTAATCTTTATTGGACAGGGGTGTTGAAAAGACTTGTATTAGCAGTAGGTCTTCGGTTATTAGAAGCGGGTATCTTTGTTTATGCACTTCAATCCAATGAGTTACAATGTTCTGAACCCATAATGATTTTACCAACTTGTAATAAATTATAATTTGATGCAAACAAGTATGGAATCTATATCATTGCTTCTCTGTGCCATTAATATCCGACTTACTACATTCCTCAAATCTGTACACATGAGCAGTATTTATTTCATATATGAAAGGTTATTTCCATAGATTTGGTCTCTTACTACTAGCGACATCTGGTAGACAGCGAAACAATTTCCCACAGAGGTCCTTACGCTCCGTTCATGCCCTTCCGAATTTCGCATCCCCTCCACGTAGTACCGACGTGACGTCAGATGAATTACCCACATTAGATAGGGTAATTGCAGCGTAAATGCAAAACCTCATTTGTATTCGACGAGCGACTTAATCGCGTAGATTTCTCTCGCTTTTTTCGAGGGGAATGGAAAAATGTCGCGTATTGTATTGTCTCCGGCGATTTTAGAGTTTTTTATATAAATTTGAAAGTGGCAAACGAGCAATTCTAAAGCTATGTAGTCACTGCCCTCTTTGGACATCTGTAACCAATGCCAAATAAAATCCGAGTCAAATACCTCTGAAAACTAAGTTTGTACCGTGGATAAGTAAACTCCCTTACTACGTTCTTCAGACTTGAACATAACAGCGCTTAGTACTTCTGTTATTAGCTAGAAATGGATGTGTTGAATAACAAAGGGTTCTAGTACCTACAAAATTAATAATGGTAATTTTTTGTTCTGTTTTTCATTGAAAAGGATTTTTTTTTTTTTAATTTTTTGAAAAAAAAAAATTGAAAAGGATACGTCATAATTAGCGCTGTTGTCCATGTGTAAATTAATCAAACTAGCATTTTTGAGTATAATATGGATAAGATAGATATGAATGTTTCCTTATAATTTTCCTTCACCAGTTCAGGAAGCAGCAGACTTATTTCCTTAACATAGCACAACATACAGTTTTCGTATCATAGATACGGATTTTTAATATAAATTGGGTTAAAATTATAATTGGGTGACTTAAAAATATATGGACTAAGTTCATTATACGGATATATAATACATTCGATTTGCATTACATGTACTTAACATACATTTGAATGAAAAGAAATGTACAGTTAAATTGTATCAAATATGAAAATAAATAAAAAAAATAAACTGGACGCTCACAGAATATGAAATTCATTTATATGTAACTTGATTCCATAATACATTCACCCGTTCAAGCCATTTAATTAATCAACGCAAGTTTAACTGCGGCGATGATATATGAAATACAAGACTCGTTTGTTGGTTAACATGACGTCAGATATTAAAAATTATGACTTTGTTGGAATCCCGGAAAACGTTACAAAGGCAATGTTGGAAACAATGTAGACGTACACAAAAGCAGCAGGCGTTCGTCCGCGGACATTAACTATAATTAACTTTGTATAAATTATGTTCCGGGAATTTTATGTCCTGCACTGAATTTTATTTTGATACGCCTACATAATGACAATGCCATGACAATATTTTTCATTATTGTATATTCAAACATTCGGACAATTTATGATTTTAGGCTAATATTATCGCGGAATTGATACATTTTAATATGTTACGGGTACTCACGACGGGTATTCGGACAATTAATTATATTTTGTAATGATGCATCTCTATGTCGCAATTAAATAAATCAGTTTTGACATAATCACATAAAATATAAGTGACAGTTTTTTATTACTATATACATGTTTATTGATATTGTAGAATTAAAATAATTTCAAGATGGTAGATCCTTTGTATTTCGACTCCGGCAGCACGACTGTTACGACTATTTCGACCAAGTAACAACAGAGTTAAACGCTGCTGTCTTTTGGTCTTAAAGGTGAGGTAATGGACACATACATCTATTATCCGAGGCTTTCCTATTTAGTCCTCCGATCAAGCAACGCATCAGTGGCCAACGTCAGGTAAGATTCTGATTTTATCTGGGGTTGATTACAGAAGTCAATTGGCGACAGGATTCAATATTATAAAAAAAATGTTTTATTATTTATTTATTTTTTATAAAATATTCTTAAAATTTGTTATATGGATATTTTGTTCCATATTTAATAATATATATATAAATGTTCACTTAAGTTAAAATGTATTGTATTTCGATATAGCAGTAAAATAAATAATATTGTGAAACAAAAGTGATTAACCTGTTAATTTTGAAGCTACTTTATAAGGATGTAGAAAAATAAAAAATGAGTAATTAACATTACTTTGACAATGTTTAACATCAATTTATTTTGTAATGTCACGAGGAGCGATATCAAGGTTGGTTGCCCTGTTTTTTGTTAATGTATATGAAATTCTGCTTATTTTTGTATGAAACATGAATTATGACATAATATTACAGAGGTCATTTCGCAAACAATGTTCACAACACAAGAGCAACGTTCGTCCGCGGACATTAACTATAATTAACTTTGTATAAATTATGTTCCGGCCGCTTCCGGGATATTTCGGCATAATCACAGATGTTAATTTGAGAAGTTTCATTTACTGTGAAATGCTTAGGACTGCAATGACACAAAAATTCGTAGACTTGAACGTAAAAGCGTGTTATTTTAAATGTATGCGAATATCATAATGTCACTTGATTACAGATTTAATTGAAAATGTTAGAATTATGAGTAAAACAACAGTGCAATACTTGACTTAATAAATTTAAAATATTAAATAATATTATAAACATTTACATGGTTTCCAAATAAATGATTTTTTTGGTGTTGTGATCGGGAAACTTACGAAATCATTTTTAAAGTCAGTCATTTTTAAAATCTTACTCTATTCTTTTCATTCATAACAGTGTAGACTTGTAGAGTATAATTTGAACCAAAAAATAGATCCTCATATCGGATTGTAATATATTTATGACAAACATAGCATTTTAAAAATTAAACCAAACTGTTATGAAGACGGATCAAGGGTCGATCTTCGGCCAGGTAATCGTTTAATATTTGCTGTAAAGACGCTCAGACTTTTATAATGTAATGAACTAGCTGTGTTCTGCGGTTTCACCCGCTAATGCATAAGAAATAAAAAACAAACAACCATAACGTGATATTATATAGCCTATAGCCTTTCTCAGTAAATGAACTATTCAACACAAAAATATTTTACAATCAGAACCAGTAGCTCCTGAGATTGGCGCGTTCAAGCAAACAAACAAAATCTTCTGCTTTGTAACATTAGTATAGATAATATTTGTTTCTTTATATTATTATCCACATATGTAATACAATGTGTTTAAATTAAATAGTTGTAAAATTTAGTATTAGTAATACATTATTGCACCAAATTGTGGCTCTATTTGTGTTGTTTCAATAAAGACTCAGTAATGATTACACGGTTTGGTTAATATTAATTTACATCAAAACAATCGTCAGGAATAACCCTTGACATTGTTCGGTTTCCCGACGAACCATTAATTTACGTTCAGTCATTAATCACGGATAGTGTAATCAAGTATGCCCTATAACTACTTTGAGGATACAATTATATACAGTATCAGGCTGTTAATATTACTATTGAGCTTCAGAAAAGACTTTCGGCAATGATCGGTTGTCTTCGGGTTCTGGAGCGCCCTTTCTGACTGATATTGATATAGAGTTGTTGCTACATATATTTTTTTTCAGATGACAAAAATATTTTTTACTCGACTACAGCAAAAGGAGGGTTATGACTTTGACATGTATGTACGTATGTGGGTATGGATGTTTATCTGTTCCCTCATAATATCTAAACTAGTTATCATAATTAGACAAATATGGTGTCGTTAGAAGCCTCTTCATTGTGCGCTGGTTATAGATTGCATGAAGTTATGTTAAATTGACTACAGCATCCTCTAGGGGACTTAAAGTAAAGAATTAAAAAAAAAATGTTGTGTGGGGTATCAAATAAAAGCATAAGTCATAACACATTTCAGATATGTAAACATTATTAGTTATTGCTCACGGCTTTGCTTGTATTCACCCAATAATTGCAAAGTTTTATAAAATCACGCATCAAATGTAAAAAACCCAAACGTGAGTAGTAACAATAACAACATAGGCTGGGAGTACTCAGATCCATAAATGGACTATTCATGTGTTCACTCGAACCTAAAAAATTGCTAAACAATCCTCATGACCTGCGAGCATTCGAGGAGTTAGAAAGATTAAGAAATCTATCAAACTAAGCCTAAATCTATGTATTGAAGTTTTACTACCTAGTTAAATATAATACAATATTAAACAATAAAACTTTAACAGCTCTATCAGGTCTGCTCTGCACAATAAGTATACCTAAGATGAATTCACATAACTCCAAAATAAGTTAAAAAGTACGAAACAAGAAAATAGTCTCCACTAAAATTATAATGTACAAACTATTAAAAATTTACCGGCTAATAAATAAACAAGTCACTTACACGTATTATACTTTAACGTATTTTTATACTTCATACTGATAGAGATTTGTTTAACGGAAAGCCGTGGTCGTATGCCACCTAATGTAGTGATAGCAGATTCATTATAATACTAAAAGAAAATCAAAGTGGTGAATTCAGACTTGAGGCTTTTTATTGGCCTTATTTATTTAAAGTTATATATTTACATTTATTTATTATGAGTTGTTATTGATTATAATTGATGGTTCTATGTATGCTAAAATAATCAATCAGATTCCAGTGAAATGGCTTTATGTCAAATTTTAATAAATATAATTAATACATACCGTCTATAAATACCAACCATGGCATATTCAAACGAAGCAAATAAATAAAAGCCTTTGTAACATATAACTATATGATACACAGAATAAAGGGAGATTCAAAATACATGAATCGAAATATAATTAAGGAGACTGTCTCACTCCACATTTAGCGGAATAAGTAATAAGTATTACAGGCCTCATTTCTCGGTTAGAATTAACTTGTAAGCACCAAGCAGTTAGTTTTAATTAGTGAGGGAGAAAGCAATTTAGCTGAATTTGCCAAAAAGAGGCGCTTTGGCATTACATATTAACTTCTTAAAAGGTTAAATAGTTATTTAACTTTTATAAAGGTTTGGGTAACTTTGTGATATTAAATTTTGTACTAGAAATTTAAATGAATGTTATAGTATACTTTTAAACAGCATTAAGATCCTATATTAAACTTAGTGGATTTTTTTTTTCATCATTTAGGTATCGCAGAAAAGGCTATTCAAAGATTATACACTGTCATGCAAACTTTATACTCCCGGAAATGAGGTCTTGATTTACTTAACAACCTGTTTAAGGTGTCTGTAACATCACAGTTTGTGAATTTACTTACGATAAATTCTATGAGCAGTAATAAGAAACAAGGGAATTACTAATAATAATAATAATTTCTTTTATACAAATGTCCTGATAACATACTTCCTGATGGAAGTGGACAAAGTAATTTTAAACATTATGTAACTAACCTGTCTGATGACATAAACCTCCTTTACGCAAAAAAGGATTACTTCATAATAGCTTTCCATAGCATATTTCAGAGAAAAAAACATAGTAACTGACAATTTATAAGTCTATTTTAAATAAAATTGTAGTACCTTTAACCATTTTACATTTAATTTCACTGCTACCCTTACACCAGAAAAACAATATACCTGTCGAAATCAATATTCATTCACCGCGCCTTAGTCCCGCGTTGGGCGCCAACGCTGTTCGAATAGCAAATCGCTTCCGTTGCCTTGGATAATGGCCGCTGCACTTCGGCCCGGCTCTCTGACCTGATCTGAGATAGTTAATTAAGTTCTCCGTTCAGACGAGAATTAACTGTTAGGGACAGTTCTTTCTTTAATATATAAAAATATTTCATATTGAAATATATTTTGTATATATGTACCTTGCATGATTATAGAAAATGATTACATTGAAGAGAATATTGAACAAAATTAAGTAGCGTGCGAAACATAATGACATTTTTTTTCGTCTTTTTCTCTTCAAACGTTTGAAGATCGTTTTTTTTTTTAGTAAACAACAAAGTATTTTAGCCCATCTTAATATACATAGTACATAGTATTAGCACGAATGTTCTAAACAATGTCCAGGAGAGGAGTGGGGGAACAGTTGCAGAACCAGCGCAGTTCGACCGGGAATAACCTATTTCTACCGTTAAGCAGTCCTTGCGTTTCCGTGAAAGGTTTTCGTGGTTGTGGTTTTCGGCTCAGTTATTTATGAGGCGATCATCTTACTCCTGTGATCGACTTCAGATAGAACCCCTGTTCTATATGAAATTACTTACAGATGTCCACGGGCGGCTGTAATCACTTACCAGGTGGACTGCATTCAATCTGATAAAAAAGTTGATATATAGCAGCGGTTTTTCTATTCTGGAAGGTGGTAGAACTCTATGTGGTTCGACTGCACCACCGCCGCAACTATTTCTGCCTAATAATAATAGTGTTATGCGCTATTGTATTCCGGTCTGAAGGGTGTGGTAAGGGAGACATACTTTTCCGAGGCTTTCCATCTTAGTCCCCAGGGGTAGCAACGCATCTGTGGCTAGCCTTAGGTGAGACTTTGATCTTACCTAGGGTTGATTACAGATGTCTATGAGCGGCAGTAGCCACTTACCATTAGGTGGGCTGCATGCTCGTTTGCTACTTCCATACTATAAAAAAAAATCCAACGAGAGCCCCTCTCGGCGACGCCAAACGGTAAAAAACTAATGTGAAAGGCAACTTTACCTTTTAGCCCTCCCTTACCCCTTGACGATATTGATAAGTACAACAATACGAGTAAAAATGATATCAAATAATCATTATTTACATACAACATCACATATATGATTCCAGGTATGTAATGTCGTTGCTTCCAACTCAGACTCTTGTGACCCTCTTCCAAATTGACCTTAATTGGGTATTTCCTTCACAAAAATGTTTTTCATCGTTTTTCTTCTGAATATGCGACCTTTCGCGATCTAATATTTGACTATAAATTAAGAGTTTTCTTTGATACCGTTAAAATTATGTTTACATGTATTGATGGGACAGGGGGACGGAAGGAGGGTAAACAAATTGATTGACTCATTGAAGCGAAAGTTTTTTAGAAGTGTTTGCAATCACCAGGTGATAGAAAAGTGTAGAGGTACAACCGCCTCACATATTTCTAGCGTGAAACAATTCTAGCGTTTCGATATAGGAGTGTAGCTTACTCATTTATATATAAGATGACTATTTTACTCCGCGGGAGTAGCTACGCATCTGTTACCGTCTTAAGATAGAGCCCCCGTTCTATATGTGGCTACTTACAGATGTCCAAGGGCGGCAGTAACCACTTACCATCAAGCTGACTGCATGCTCGTTTGCTTCTTCAATGTGTTAAAAATACTATGTAATTGGATAGGTTATTGTAACGTAAACATTTGATTGATACATACAACGCATATGCCAGCGAGAGAGCGACCGTTTTGTGCTTGAAATTAAAATACTGTTCAAATGTAATATAGTGTTTATCAATTCGATAAATGTTGAATGATACTATATACATAGAATTAATAATAATTTATTTAAGTATTTAACTTTTGAAGAGACTATTTACAAAATTATTAAGACAATATTATTAAGATTTTTTTAACTAATCCCGCGCAGTCATTTTTTGTTTATTCCATTATCGTGTTAGTATTGTAAAAGTATTTTACTTTACAAATGGTATACAAGAAACAATGTAAGTGATATTTACTTAAACTCAAAAATATTTAATAAATAACTCTGCAGTGTCTGCTTTTATTTGTAAACGTTTTGTCCGCATATATAGTCGCTTGTTCCTGACTTAAATCCCAATATTTGTCCAGTAAACTAAACGGGTCCCTCGACGTACCGTAAAAGTTAACGGCGATATTTTCAACATCATATTGTTTAAAGACCGTTTATGAACTTGTTGTATAGGCTACGAATAAGTGGCAAGCGATAAAATTGCGAATTTTTAATTTTGAATATTTTAACGAAATAAATATAAATAAATAATATAAATCACTCAGGTAGTGTTCACGTTAACGGTCCTGAGATAAAGCCATCTTTGTCAGTGTAAATCTTATCTGGTCGATTTATTATTGAAAAACGACAGGTCATAATCGTCAACAGGCGACGGTAGTTGGCGTCCGTCGGATGTGCATTACCCCTAATATAAAGATTATTGTGCGCTTCTTTGAAACACTTTCCAAGCGATGGCAGCTAGTAAATGTTCAGAAATAGTTCTGCTTGAGTGAATTTTAAACATTGCCATGATAAAGTTTGTCTTTCAAGGGAAATTTCTATAGAATCGTTTTGCGTCACGATAAAGAAACAACCCATAAATGTATTTGTATAGCGTAAAGTCGGCGTGAGATAGATATGCTTGGTAAAAAAAAAACTATACATTTATCCTAATACTCCTGATACTCAATTTCTCGTAGGCTACTTTTAAAAAGTTTCACTCCTGCCGTGTGTGAATTACACACACGCAATATAAGATTTTAGACTAATATTATCGTGAATTGATACATTTTAATATATTACATACAGGGATATTCGACCCAGTTACATGGATCATGTTCACGGCGAAACTGTCGAAATATCGGCAAAAATAAATTCAAAAATCGCATATCGTGAGTATCGTAACATATTAAAATGTATACATGCTCACTGGTATTTTACTATCAGTACTGCTATGTATAGGATTACAGATGATTACACAGATTACAGTCATTACCAAAAATCGCCTGCTGTCTGTGGTAAGGCAAGCGCCTTATACTTATATTTGTACACGCTTATTACTCGAGTGCGATAAAGTGGAAAAATGTGACGTCCTCGGTAATAAACACCTCATTTGTTGTCCGTAGTGTACTTTAACTTAATGTTTACAAGCATGTAGTTCTTGTGTAATGGCAATAACAGGAGGGTAACATGTTCTGATGATGTTGATGAAGTTATCGTGACCTACATTTATTTTGTATATTACAGTTTCGTATATTGTATGAAATTTATAGTCATTTTTTAAATATTATTACATTTATGTATAGTAAATATGCCGCTATGTATACTTACTTGTTGCCATTGTATATAATAGCATGAATTCGTTAACGAAATTACATAAAATTATCGTAAAAGTTAAGTGAGCTGTGTTCATATGCTGTCATTTTAGTATAACCTTTTTCCAATTAAGATAGCAATCACACAAATCTGTGATATATTTACATGATAAAGATAAAAAATACGTGATAATGAACAAAAAATAATGAAGTAACCCCCGTAGGTTATGTTACTCAATGAATCAGTTGGGTCCATTGAATTTGTTTACGTCCACGTAATTTTTCAGTCCATTTCTATTTATTTACGAAGAAAATTGTGTTGAACCACGAACACGAAGCAATGGAGAGTGAATTGTGAATGAAATTCACATTTAATATGATACAGAGTTGCCCCTTTGTGGGGTACGAATTTAATTTAAGTGGTTTTACACGAGCTACGAATAAAGTAGAGTACAAAGCATTTATTTACTGCTTTTTTTATATCCAAGCACTTTAAATAGCGCTACATATTGTTTATACGACTATTTACGCCATATAACTTCAACGGCTGAGTGCGAATTTGTAGATTTTCTTGGAAGCCTGGAAATCTGAGGCTTGTAGGTAACCTTATACTTTTACTCCTTTTCATCATGGCTTCGAATATCTAGATATCGTGTGGGTATTTAACCCGGATCTGTGCTGGAGAATAAATGAATCGAGCATGAATAAATAATGAATCACACACACAATTGATGAACATCTATTTAAACGTGATTTCTATTCTGTCCAATACATATTATCCATTATACAAGTAATTATACTTCCATATTATAAAAGAAAAAAAATGTAATGTTCTTCTGTAGTACAGAATCGAAGTAGCAAACGAGCATGCAGCCCACCTGATGGTAAGTGGCTACTGCCGCCCATGAATACCTGTAATCAATCCCAGGTAACGTCAAAGTCTCACCTAAGGTTAGCCACAGATGCGTTGCTACACTAAGGACTAAGATGGAATGCCTCGGAAAAGTGTGTCTCCCTTACCACACCCTTCAGACCAGAACACAGTAACGCACATCACTGCTGTTATTAGGCAGAAATAGGTGTGGCGGTGGTGTCTCCGGAGTCGAACCACAAAGAGTTCTACCTTCAAAATTATTAAGATATTACATATACATTATTTACATAATACATACATGTTCACTTATTATTTATACAGTTAATAATTGTAATTTTTTTTGTTACAGAAGCCGATTATACACTAGACGACTCGTTTTGGAATGAGGAAAGTCCTGTCGGTGAGTATCTAAACCATATAAATATTATGAAGGCGAAAGGTTGTGAGGATGTATGTACGTTCAATTGTTACTCTTTCAATATTTTGCTGAAATTTAGCACAAAGATAGTCTATCACCTGTTTTTACACATATCATTAAAGTGTAGTCACTGTGGTAAAGGTGACGGAAACGAACGAAGTCGCGGGAATAAGCTAGAATTGAAATGTTAGAAACCTACCTTATCTTATGTGCCCACTCTTGAGCTAAAGTCTCCAGTCTATAGCCAAGTACATATTGAAACAATTTAAAGTTTAATAACTCCTTGGAATTAATTAAAACATCTAACAAAAAGGCCCGAGAACCTTTTGATCAAATCAAATCAAACCGAAAACTTTCTAGTGCCTCATGCTCTACTAACGTAAACTGACATCCCTACTTATATTTTAAATGTGAATGTAAGTTTGTTTGTTACGCTTTGACGCCAAACCTACTGAACCGATTATCACGCAACTTTGTACACATATTCTTAGAGTTGTTTAAAAACACAGGATACTTTTTATGTTGAAAAATCTATAAAATATATTTTGGTAGACATGATTATTTGTCAATGGATGGATGGATGGATTATTGACTATATATTCAGCTGTTTTGATTTTTTGTATATTTCATATTATTTTTGTTCTGTCACTTACGAGCAATACTAAAAGTACTTCAATTTTTGATATAAACTTAAGTTAAGTAAAGTTATATATAAATGGTCACCGCGCCTGGATGATTTAATAAGTATGACAGTGGTACTGGAGCTGTCGAACAGTAAAATACCACCTTATTTTTTGCTCGCTTCTTTTGCTTGCAGCGTTTCTTAGCCTTTTAGAATTATACGCATACATTTGTTTTTGACGCTCAACGCTAAACCCTAAAATAAATGTTTAGTGGCCCTCAAGTAAATCTGAACTCAAGTGCTGTCTATTAATTACTTCATATAATTTACAGGCTTCCTTACAATATTTTAATTCAAAAATAATCTAATAACTCAATGTCTAAAACGCTAACGAATTAGTTTAAAACTACACACGACGAAAAGTTAAAACTTTCAGAATTAAATTAAAAGTTAGCTTTAAATATGAACATTTTGAAGTATCTTCTTTTTACACATTTTTTGTTTTAAAACTAACGTAGCTTATTCAAGTGAAATATTATCAAACTATCTCAACTAACATAAACTTTTCGCTATTTAAACATCTTTTTCACGTTGTTTTTATATTGCACTAGCTAAGCATCGCGGTTTTACCCGCGTTGTAAAAATAACACGCCAAAAAAATCTTATAATATATTATCTTCCTGCTATAGCTATACTTTAAGATGACTATTATTGTATCCCTTTTAATCTAATAAGATAATTACTCAAAATTTTCGCACCTTTTAAATTTAAGAGTATAGATGTCTTAATTACGTATCTTTATCATATTAAACCTAATTACTTGTTAACGTACAAATAATTATGAGTTGGTGACAGTGCAAAATCAAAAAAGATAGTAAAAATGTTTATAAAAGGAGATACACTTAACGAGGTGCCGTGCAAAACCAGTTCCTAGACAATTTGGTCTTTATAATTTCTTGCGATGTGTTATGTAAATCAAAGTCAGGGAATTCATGTTATATACCTAATACCTATACCTAAGAATAGTGTTCTTAGTAGGAGTTTATTACATTTCCTTCTTCGCCTATTACATTGCAAATTATGTTTTAGTTTCCGGTCATACCTTACAGTTTACTTGCAATGATGGACGAGAATATAAACAACGATTGTTTTGAGAAAACCTTAAAACACGTACTAAGGACACACACACACAGTGGACTCAAAGTTTCCGTTCAGTTGCAAGTAACAACGCAACGTGAAAAACCGCTTAAAATAAAAAATGTTACGAGTCCCGGTTATGGCGCGGTTCGCTCAACTCAGGATATCCTGGAAACGGTCGTTTTATATCACGCCGTGTGCTTAAGAGTTATGGCTTTGCGGCAAATAAATTTTATTTTTAAAAAATCCCCGCGTAAATAACCAAGCGCCGCGCGGACATTTTTGTTCCGTGTAAAATACCTATAATGAAACTCGTACGAAAACCGTCGAAAGTATCTATGGATTCTAAATTTAATTTTTCTATAATCTCATAATTTTAAATAAATAATACGTAGGGGAACCTGTTAAACCTTGGACAGAGTTGTACCTTTTTTGTGACGGAGGGGAACCTTCAAAAGGTACACCAAAGCCTCGGGAGAAACTCCGAGTTATGTGGGATTTTTACCCACTTAAACCCCCTCGGTAGCCTTCCTCAGCGCTTGCAGGAGACTACCGCAAAACGAGAGGACTAGTTGCCTCTTACGACCCGCAGGGGATACCGTAGCCGTATTCTACTCCCCGGCTACCGGGGGAGGACAGAGTTGTACCTAGGACAATCACATTTTCTTTTTAAATCCCACGCTTTTAAGAAACTTCTTCTATGGTATTTGAAATATCATTTGTCCACATTAATGTGAAGTTAGTTGCAACAAGTTAGAGCACAGTTAAAAAAGGCAATTTATTGTTTTACAATCAAAGTGTTGCATGCTTCCGAAAATTGTTTTATTATAATCTAATCTTAGTGTATCTAGCTACTAGAAGGCATGAGTGTCAGATCCTAACTTCAATCGCAAGTTGGTGTATCAAGCTTGTTAAATGAAGTTGTCGCGATGTTGTACCTTGGCCACCCCACTTACGACGTACCTTATTTTGTCAGAAATACGTCAAAAATTGTTTACATACGTTTTTAATATTAAATTAAATGATAATAATTGATACAAAAAACAATTTTACTCAAATATTGTTTAAACTGTAATTAATTACATATGCTAATATGAATAAATCATTATCACTAATGATATTTCAACAAAATTATACCTAATAAAAGTGATTATCTCGATTAGAAAGTTCTCTGTCCAAGTTTAATGGTCAGTGTCCTAGGTACAACTGGTTTGTTGTACCTTGGACAGTTTTCCCTTTTTTTTTAAGAGTGTAGTGGTCCCAGGTTTTAGGAAATATACACACTTTAACTTACCGATTGAATTATGTAGCTGATTAAATGATCTTTACATACACGCACACTAGACAGACATAGATAGCGCCATTATTATTTTTTTATCAAAGTTCAAAGAACTGACCTTATCAAGCTTAATCATTTTTCTGTTTTAATAATGGTGCTCAGAAAATAACGTTATAATATATTTCCATTAACGTTAACGTTATTTTATACAACGCTATAAAATATAACATTGCAGCGACGGGAAAAATAAAATCCTATGTTATTTTACGTGTATCTTGGTTTTCTAGCGCATTCACCGTCACAGCGTTAAGCACGATATAAGGCTACCGGTATATCCGGAAGATCGCTCCATCGTAACCATTGACTCTGGTGAAACTTTATAACGCTGTATTTATTTTTTTTCTTTCATTTTGTGACCTCCATTAGTACGAGATTATTACGTATCCTTAAACAAAAAAGATAAATAAAGCATACGGATTGTCGCTTGCGTTTTTGTTTTCGGACGTAACTTGTTGTAATGTTTTTTGCAATTATGGGCGAAAACGTAAACAATGATTCATTTGAGGATTTTTTTTATGGTAGTAGCAAACGAGCATGCAGCCCGCCTGATGGTAAGTGGCTACTGCAGCCCATGGACACCTGAAATCAACCCTAGGTAAGATCAAAGTCTCACCTAAGGTTAACCACAGATGCGTTGCTACCTCTGAGAACTAAGATGGAATGCCTTGGAAAAGTATGAGACATACACCTTACCACACCAATGAAATGTTTTCATTTTGTATAGGCCTATGCGGGCACTTACGGATTATCAGTTACAACATTTTTTTTTAAATTACACCGGATCGTAATACGAGCTCAACTTAGAAGATCTGACAAAAAACTCATCGGGTTCGTCTTTTTTGTTTATATTTACTTTTTTACAAGGCAACAAGCGAAACTTAATAAATTCGTGCTAAAGGTATTGTACTTTGACATGTTCATTGTTCATCATGCTATCTATATTTTAAAACTATTTTAACATAGCTTTCCTATACTATTACATTTACTAAACTATTATTTTTTATTCAATACCAATTGGAATACTTACCACTTTCTTTAGAAATGACCAGAAAAGGGTAATTTTATTCATTAAAAACATATCTCATAGCTTAGCTATTCTAAACAAAGATAATTAATGCAGTTTAGTTTTTTTACAGTTCCTAAATACATTATCGTGAACATTATTACTGCAAATGTGTAGGTTAATATATATATAAGTCGTAATAGACTACGATATGTCAGTAAGATCTAATTAATTCCGCATAATGTCTCTCAACAAGCTCGTTTGAATGAAATGAATGAACGACCGACCCACACAAGGACCCACAAGGATCACATTGAGTAGACTTCGTCATTACCGACATCGGTCTCTTCCAAAACGAGAAAACCACGTTATTTTCACAGTTTCAAAGCATTCGACACACGACTCTCAAAGCTGCGTATCTCGTTCATAAAGCAACAAACTGGCTAGAGCCGGCTAAAACCGGAATCGTAACCGCCATGAACCGGTTCGAACTAGTTTACGAATCTAAAACGAAGCCGCTTTGATGTGGCAACTTTGTAGAGTTTGTTAGAAATATTTGCATATGTTTATATTGGTATGTCAGCATGTTTTGTTAACTTGTGCATGAATACGTTTATAAACTCATAAATTATTTCATGCAGTTGAATATTTGAGTGTCACTGAATGAGTACTTTTAAATTTAATTTACATTTAGAACCAAATACTTGAATTATATTTTATTCGAAGGTGGTAGAACTCTGTGTGGTTCGACTCCGGAAGCACCACCGGCACACCTATTTCTGCCTAATGACAGCAGTGTTATGCGCCGTTGTGTTCTGGTCTGAAGGGTGTGGTAAGGGAGACATACTTTTCCGAGGCATTCCATCTTAGTCCTCAGGGGTAGCAACGCATCTGTGGCTAACCTTAGGGGAGATTTTGATCTTACTCAGGCTTGATTACAGATGTCCATGGGCGGTAGCAGCCACTTACCATTAGGTGGACTGCATGCTCGTTTGCTTCTATCCATATTATAAAAAAAGATATATATATATTTGTTCTGACGATTTGAGCTACGAGTAATACCTTATAGGTTTATTCTATTTCTATTTATTCTCGGAGTCTTAGTATAATTTATTAAGCAACAAACTAATATCGACAATACAAAAAAGTAATGACAATGTCTTTTTACTCAACTGTGTCAGAGGGTAATATTTTTGAGCGTACGCATTAACATTTCTTTGGCGCGCTCTACAGCCTGAACTTGACGTCATTTGATCAAATATGTGTCATTGAACATGCCACAATTGTGGGAGTGATACAGGCTATATATGTTCAAAATGGCGCGTACGAAAAGAAAAACGACGAATCGTTTTATAATAACAATATACACTAAGTAATCGTAAGTACGTATTTTGACGCAAGCTCTTAAAGAGCGTTGAATTCAATAAATTAATATAAATAAAAAAGTTAAAAAAAATACGTGTACCGCTTAATGTTATATATTAAAATGTGGCATGAATGAACCATTAATATTTATGTTAAAGTATTGATACCAAATATTACTCGTGAAATATTCGAGAGCAATATGAAACAAAGGGAAAGTGGAAAAGGATCAGCTAAAATAATGGTAATATTCAGTACGACAGGAATTCCATAATCCGAAGCGTGGCCGCGGGCGTCACTCATATTGACTTAACTTTTTCATACGAATATCGTATTACTTCGCCGGATGGTAATATCATATGCGAAGGAGACATTTTTAATATCTCCTTTGATAAATCATTTCTTAGATTTTGGATCTCACGTTACATTCATTTAACTTAATGCCTTATGTCTCACTTTTTTTTTATAGTATGGAAGTAGCAAACGAGCATGCAGCCCACCTGATGGTAAGTGGCTACTGCCGCCCATGGACATCTGTAATCAACCCTAAGTAAGATCAAAGTCTCACCTAAGGTTAGCCACAGATGCGTTGCTACCCCTGAGAAGATGGAATGCCTCGGAAAAGTATGAAACTAAAGACGGTAGAACTATTTTGTTGTAATTGAAAAGGCGTTGTTTAACACAAATACTTTTTTATCAGATGTAGCAAACGATGAAGCATTCCACCTGACGGACATTGCTACTCACGAAGACTAAGGTGGTCGCTTCATATATAAGTGAGCCGGCAACCACACCCCGCCACCGAAACGTAAGAACTGCTTAGCGCCAGAAATTGGTATGGCGGAGGCACCTCTCCGGTTGAATTATACTGGTTCAAACATCTGGTGAAATGTTACTTTAAAATCAGGCATCAGTTTTCTGTTGAGTTAACTCTTGTTCTATTTCAGGTCGATATTTAACATAAGATTAATCGTATGTATATATACTGCAGACTAAATCGGTAATCTTTTACAGTGATACATAATGTAGTGACCATTACCATACTCTACCTATTTAAAATCAAAATCTACCTATACCACAGTCCATCAATTAGAATGATCTTATACTCTATTTGAGTGGTCTGTCTAAAAAAGCCTTCCAAAAATTTTGGGGGCGTTAAATAATCGACTTTTCGATGTGGGCGTAGGTTGTAATAATTTTAAGAACGGCTGGTCTAGCCACGTCTTTCCTAGCTTAAAGATCACCAATTATATGTTGCTTGATGTTCTTTAAGCAGATACGTCTGTCCCCTGGGTGACGTTGTGGCGCCGACGCTGTCATTATAGGATATCATTTTACGACAGGACCCCACGTTAACGTTAAGCACCAGCGTGAGCTATGACGTTATAGGTACAGCTTAGAACACGAAGATATATTTACTCTAGCTATGCAACATATGGCTCGACA
>MOOZ01000245.1:1209820-1227793 GCA_002930495.1 Cecropterus lyciades | reverse complement strand
GCTTATTAAAGTTTTTCTCAAAAAATTTATTGAAGGCAGAACAGATCTCCGCTCTGTCATTGATAACTACATTATTATAAGTCATCTGCTGCGGGTAATTACAACTGTTTTGTTGTAATAATTAATTATTAATTTAATTATTACTACGCGAATTATTTCATTTTTAACGTTACTTCACTTTTCTTCTTCGGTGCATCGTTATATTATTTCTTCTTCGGTGCATCGTTATATTTTAAGTTTTATTAGTTAACGAATTAATTGTAACATTATCAATGACATTACACCCTTTGTTAATTATTACAAAATATAAGCTACATAAATCTTTCTTACATACACTTATATGAGGTTTCTTTTTTAAACTTGGGTACTTATTATCAAAATTGCTACTGAAATTTTTGTTATGTGTACTTGCACTTCATGTATTTAAACTTTACTTACAGATATACTTCGTGTTACATAATGTCATTAAAAATCATAGTAAATAAAAGAATTTGTAAAATAACAAATCAAATATCTTGTATAAAAATTCATATTTATTAGCACACTTGTAAATAGCAGTCTACGTACAAAGAGTTTCTCCACCTCTTTTCGTGAATTTCACGGTCAAATTTCTTAGTAATTCCCAATTGTAAAACCAGTCACGTCTATAAACGCTCGCCACATGTTCACATTTACATGTCGCATGCATTGACATGTAAATTGTTGTTCAAGATGACATGTAGCGTGTGATGCTTCACGTGGCATCGATTTCAGTGACCGCTTCTATGTTTATTGTATACTAAGTGAATTGGATTAGCATTGTGACTTGATAATGATTGAATAATGTAACTTGCGCATGTGAAATGTAAGGTTTGTGAATGTGTGATTGTTAAAGATGCTAAAACAAGTATGAGAGGTAGTCAAAATTACGCGTGTGTGTGAAGCGACATATCATAGATAATGATTTATTACTTTGAAAAAAATCTGCATGTTATACCTTGTTGCAAAAAGACGAAAATCGCAAATATCTGCTTTTCAAAGGTGGTTGTGTTCTAAGAAGTTTGTTTTGAGATTTTTATGATGATACACAGACGATTGCACAAACATCTAGACTCAAAACATAAATTCAAATTCGTAATCATTCAATTTTTTTAATTTGTCTAGACAGGGAAAGAATCCGACACCCTTTCATAATGCTGTTATTTTCACTGTACGACCATGCGGGTCGTTAGCAATATATAGTATCGTGTATTACTAATAAGTAAAAGTAGAAAGTTTATCAGAGGGTAGAACCAGTGTAGTTCCACCGGGGACGTACCACCGACAAGCCATGGGTTTTGGGCTGTGGCTGCCGGCTCATTTACACATGAGACGACCTTCTTAATCCTCAAGAGCAGCAACGCAAGTGTAATCTTCTTCAAATAGGACTCCTGTTCTATATGAAGTTGCTTAGAGATATCCATGGTCGGCAGTGGCCATTTACCACCAGGTAGATGGTAAATGGCCTACATGCTCGCTTCCTTTTTTTTTTATAGTATGGAAGTAGCAAACGAGCATGCAGTCCACCTGATGGTAAGTGGCTACTGCAGCCCATGGACATCTATAATCAACCCTAGATAAGATCAAAGTCTCACCTAAGGTTACAGATGCGTTGCTACCCCTGAGGACTGAGATGGAATGCCTCGGAAAAGTATGTCTCCCTTACCACACCCTTCAGACCAGAACACAGCAGCGCTATACTACTGTTATTAGGCAGAAATAGGTGTGGCGGTGGTGTTTCCTACTTCAGTCTTGTAAAAAAAGTAGTAAGAATAAAAGCAGATGAGGATTTGTCTTTACCTTTCATAGTGTACCTCATTAGCGACTAGTTGTTTTAACCATTGTTTCGTTTCTAACATAATGGACCCTATTTACTGAGTGGGCTGTATGTTATTGTTGTCCTAATTATTTTCTTAATTATAACTATATTATAAAATAGAATCTTAATGTAATCTAAATATAATCTTGGATTATATTTAGATCATATTTACTACGGAAATATATGTTTGTATATAGTATTTACGAAGTAATGGTATTTAAATTTTTTATCTTAGTTTAATCAGGGTCACTACTAGAAGCTTCATGGTTCGACATTGAAGGTATTAACGCTATTTTTATTTTTGTCTTACAAGAGCAGTATCAAACTTTAAGTTATATGTGTCGGAACAAAGCGTTATAACTTTTACCGTTTGGGCCCGATGCATGTATAAGATCAACAATTATATTTCGAATAGATAGCAGTAATTCATACGCAATAATGATCAGGTTTCCTTTAAGACATTAAACAACCTTATGTTTATTGTTCACTAGTAGTTTAGCGGGAATATCAGATTTTGCTATTATTTTTGTATTTGAAGTGATATGCAAGATCGAAAGCGAAATTACAAATCGCGGAGAAAATTAGAGAGTTAGGGTACTCAGCACCGCAATTAGATAGGATATGTAATTGTGATGTTACGACTACTTAACCAATATGTTGTCGAATCAAGCTTCACAGAAAAACATTGGAAATATGATTTGAAAATTAATCGTCATTCAATTTTATATATTATTTTCGTCATCATGGATACGTTAAAAATTCGAGTAATTATGGAGTATGAGTACCGTCGTGGCGACAAAGCGGCACAAGCGGCACGCAACATCAACGACGTTTACGGAGCGAACACTACAAACTAACGCACCACCCTTTATTGGTTTGCCCACTTCTGATCGGAAATTTTGACCTGAAAAGTGAACCCCGTGGTCGTTCTAAAACTTTGGTCGACAATGATGAATTCAAGGCGATTGTGGAAGCTGATGATACTCAATCTACGGCTGAATTAGCAGCAGCTTTCGACGTTAGCACCAAAACAATATTGGTTCAGTTGCGTCAAATTAACATGGTAAAAAAGCTTGACAAATGGGTATCCCACGAACTCAATGACCGCCAGCGCGAAGTACGCGTCAAGATATGCCTTGCACTGCTCAACAAATGAAGAATGAAGAAATGAATTATGAACCGCATTGTTACTTGTGACGAGAAATGGATCCTGTTCTACAATCGTAAGTGCTCAGCAAGTTGGTTGGGCCCTGGTTCAGCACCGAAACAATACCATAAACGAAAACTTACCCCAAGAGAAGTGATGGTCACTGATTGGTGGTCTAACGCGGGTGTAATTCATCACAGCTTCGTACCAAACGGGATGAGCATTACCGGAGATATGTACTGTGAAGAACTGAACACAATGATGGAGAAGCTCGCACGTCTCCAACCAGCTTTGGTCAATCGTTCGGCTCCACTGCTCCTGCACAACAACGCGCCTCATACTGCACATCAGACGGTTTCCAAGCTCAAGGGTTGGGATTGGAAGTTCTCCGTCAACCGCCGTACTCACCAGACCTACAGCATTTTTATACTGAAATAATTTATACTATTTCCAGAATTTGTATAACTTCTTGGCGGGGAAAAAATCAATACCCGAGAGGCAGTACAAAATGCCTTTGAAGAATTTGTTGCCTCCCATCCAGCTGATATCTTCAAGAACGGCATCAATAAGCTACCAGTGCTTTGGCAAAGATGCATTGATTGTATGGGTGATTACTTTAATTAATAGAAATAAAAAATATAGAAAAAAATACGCTTCATTTATTTCGATGCAACGTTTCTGGTCGAATTTCGCTAAAATTTGCCATACAAATAGTTCATGATCTGGATTACCATATGGAATACTCTTTACTGTGGTTTAGGTCTCCAAAGCGGGCAAGAACGCGATTAATTTAGTTAAGAATAAAGTATTAATATTTCAGATTCCAGTTACATTAAGACTTAAATAAAACTAAAACCTTTGTTAGAAAAGAAGTCGAAAATCATAAGATCCAATAACTCGATAATAAAAACGACTAAGAATAGTATCCAGATTCGGACTCCTTATCTCCACCGTACCCCCGATTCATTATCGATTGTAAGACTAGTCACGTTCCAGGCGTTTGGCCGGTATTCAAATCTACATGTCGAATGCATTGACATGCAAATTATTGTGCAAGATGGCATCCGAGCCACATGTGATGTTCAATATGACATGTTCAATATGATTCGACTTGCACCGCGTTCGTTTGTACATTTATGTTGGACATGTTTCATGCATACGTATTATATTTATATGTAGAGCGAGTATTGATATGCAAATTCGACGCGATGCAGACATCTTATGTTTGGAATGGAATATAAGTATTTGTTTTGTTCTACTTTCCGCTTTGTTTATTCTTTATATATATTATTTCAATTGTTTAAAATATGTTTGTGTGTGTCTCTTGTATCTTAAATGTTTTCTTTAGTCACTAAGGTTGTCTGGCAGAGATCGCTATTTTAGTGATAACATCTTCTGTTGTACCTTATATTATGTGTCTTATGTTTTTGTTATCTATGTTTTGGTGTACAATAGAGATGTTTTGTATTTGTATTGTACATGTTTATTTTGTTATAGTAGTTTATATTATTTTAAGCGTTTTATACAACTGAACGAATTAGTTGTGTACTTGCATATTGAAACTCCTTGAATTCAAATAATTTAGTAATTTAGAAGCCATATAAAATTTTTTATTAATGTTTCAGCAAATCAAACAAAATTATAAAGTTAAATAAAGCGTGTTAAAAACTAAAACATTTTCAACACATCCACAATCTAAAAAATAACAAATAGCACACAGACCAAAACAGCTCCACTATAAAACGCGAAGAAAACAACTACCATCTATTAAAAGCAACATAAAAACAGCTATTAGACCAAAACACCACGACAGTAAAGTTGAGAGGCATTCATAAAAATAATTCCTCTACATGATATACAATTCTCGTTCTTGTAATACGAAACGAAGTGGCGAACTGCGAGCAGTCTCGCTCGTAAAGTTTTCATGGGTGGCCGCGCGGTTGCGTAGCATGTGCTACAATTATCCGGGGGCCACGAAACATTCGATTCAAGTTTTTCACTTGGCGTTACAAGCGTTGGCGTTGAGCGTTACAAATGCATGTCACTGTTCTAAGGCCACGAAATGACGCGTGCAAATTGAAGGAAATTTTCTAAATTGAAGGCCAAGCGAATATTTTGTAGCCCTCATGCCACATTCAAAAATCCAGATAATTTGCAAGTACTGTTTTTTTATGGTATGGAAGTAGCAAACGAGCATGCAGTCCACCTGACGGTAAGTGGCTACTACCGCCCATGGACATCTGTAATAAACCCTATATAAGACCAAAGTTTCACCTAAGGTTAGCCGCAGATGCGTTGCTTAGATGGAATGCCTCGGAAAAGTATGTCTCCACTTACCACATCCTTCAGATCAGAACACAACAGCGTATAACACTGCTGTTATTAGACAGAAATAGGTGTGGCGATGGTGCTTCCGGTGTCGAACAACCAGAGTTCTACCACCTTCCAAACCTACTGTGGAAGTGCAACATCAGCGCATGCATTAAAAACGCATAATTCTACAATGTTTAAGGGAAGATGATTTCTTTACTGTGCCCAAACATACACAATGTCGTTGATTTTGAGTTGTCAAATAATGGTATATTGAATGTATATTATATATATTAGAATTGAACTCACGGGTTGGCCACCCACTCGTATCCCCTAAACCAATACGCACTGGAGCAACGTGGTTGACCATGGACCGTGCCTCTCCCCGTAGTAGAGACAGTTGCAGGCATACGTGATCTACAATTCTAAAATCATATTTTAGTTTTTATTTAATTTCAAACGCTTAATCTATGTAATTACGAACTAATCCCAGCAATGGCGACATAATGAAATGCCTAAATCATGTCGCTATTGTAAATTGTAACAAGCAGTTACTTAATAACATGTTTAGACTGGGTTTAGCGTAATAACTTCATGATTGGTGGTCCTGTCATCGCCATAGAGATATTTGCGTGACAGCAACCTTACACACATTCAAGCCGAAATTAACCCTACATTTTCGGTTGTAAAGCCTAATTTTAATGGTGCGGCGCTTCAATAAGACCATTAAGCAAAATTAGACCTAAAACAAATAGACTACTGTTACATTTCAGTTTAGTTTAGTTGTAAAATGAAGTGAAATGGATTCTGAAACATGTGCTTAAAATTTTGACTAATGATACATTGTTCTTGGAATCTTTTGGCAATATTTTAAGTCATTAGAATTTCAAGGAAACGTAGATTAAATTTAAAAAAAAGGTGAGGATGTATGTGTGTTGGTTACTCTTTCACACAAAAACTACTTAATGAGGCATTACACTACTGTCTACTGTATACTTCTCAAGAGACTAATGGGTGGATGGATTATATCATAGTCCACGCGAACGAAGTCTTGGGTACTGCTAGTTTACTTAAAAGAGATTTATAAAGTTTAAAAAAAACGATTTTGAATCATGAGGCATGTAGGTTTTTTTTTCTATACCGTATTTTCCTTTTGTTAATACAAGTGCAACAAGTAAAAATTTATTTCATCATCTCTATAACTTATTATTGCTTTGAACTGATACAGTAACAAACACATACAAGTAAGAAGTAAGCGTTGGAAAGTGTAGACTCCGAGAAATAAAATAAAATCTATCAAGAGTTTCTAAACTGAAGGGTCTTTGATATTGCAAAAGACTTAAGATAACGCTATTTCTATAAGATTCCACTTATTCCTGAACTTTGTTCGGCGTGCATATGACAAGCGCTAACTTTTAACTGCTTTTATCAAAGAATATGAACTTTTAACCTGTTTTATCAAGGAGCCAAGTTTTAACCTGCTTATAAAGAATTCAAACCCGAGTCTTTTTATAAGGAACGCTTGGGTTTCTTTTAAGGGAAAATCTTTGAAGAAATTCAATCGTAGCTTACAAGCTGCAAGTATTTAAGATAAACTTCATAGCGCATTTTGAGCGCTTTGTTCTTAAGGATAATTTAAACAAGTAAATAAAGTAAATTTTGTGGTTTCTGGCTCACGTTTATATGACTATATTCGTCGCCGGGAGTAGTTGAAGCTTACAGATGTCAATGGACGGCACTAACCACTTACCATCAGGCGTACTACGTGCTCGTTTGCTACTACAATCTTATTAAACAAATATAATAACATTTTTTGTAGCATAACGTTCATATCCAAAGAAATATATCCTCATTCTATTTATAATCAGTAACCTTATCGGTAAACTGGTGAAAGTTTAAAAGTGACCAACTCAAAAGTACGTAATAATTTGGATAGAACGTGGCAAGAGGCTAAAAATATACAGAACTGTCGTCGCGACTGGTCGATGTTTCTGGAGACCCAAGGGCAGGTGCGTATTTTGGCCAAAGAATAAGTTTGGCCATTCGAAAAGGAAACGTAGCCAGCATTCTTGGGTCTCTCCCAGGCAGCGATTTGGACCTGTAATTTAGATATTGTTTTTTGGTTTTAATAGATATATTTTTTACTTTTAAGATATTTATTTAAACTGTATATATTGTACATAATATTGTTTATAGTTTAAAGTACTGCAATATTTTGTTTGTCTAAATATTGAATTAAATTATCTGGTATATTTTAAACCATTTTATGTATCGAACGTGCATTTCCATGTGATGGTGAGTGTTCACAGCCACGCTGAGATATGTATAAAGTACTGTAAAGAATAGATTAGGTCTGAAGTCAATCACAAATGCTCTTCCCGGGAACTGGGATGGTGACAACATATTAAGGTGAGCCGGTAATCATAACTTTTAACCGAAACGCAAGAACTTTTGTATGGCGCTGGTATATCCTCCGTAGAACCATATCTAACATCTTTTTTTTTGTAACTAGGGGAAAACCTTCAACAGGTACCTGACGCCGTGGGAACAATTTTGAGTTATGTGGGATTCTTACTTTAGATTAGCTTACCACACTCTTTAATCCAGAACACATGAGCGCATAACACTGCTGTATAAGCAGAAATAGATATGGTGGTGCTTACGGAGTCGTTCGGAGTACAAAGAACCTTAGTTGTTAGTTGTCGTTTGCCGAAAAAATAAATACTCGTGATATATTACTACACCCTCAACTACCCTGTGATATTTCGTGATTTTTATGGAACCCTCCCCGCCCCCCTTTTCGAGCTCACGTGATTAATGGACAGCTCCCAACATAGTGGAACATGGCCTTAACTATTCCTATTTTGGATTCCTAAAGACAAGCCGAAATTGAAAAATGCTGAATGCTATAATAGCCGAATGTTTGAAACTTCGCCTCTCAATCGAAATTCTGAGATTCGAATCCCACCACAATATTTTCTGAAAATTTTGTGCGAATGGCAAAATTAATTTGACGATATTAATTTTCAACACCTTTCCGTATTGTGGTGTGGATTCATTGTATTGTGGTTAATTAAACCAGATACAAAAGCGGTTAAGAAAACAACCAAATCCAAAAAAGAAATCAAAATTCATGATCGATATTGTCTCGAAGTCTGTCTTGAAATTAAATCCAGAAGTCTCAGCGAATCAGGTCGATATGGTAACCGCCGCTATTGTATCTATAAGTCTATACAGTTCAAAGCTACATTTAAAAGGTCCATTAATAGTAGCTCTTCTACTAGTTGTGCGCACTACACTAGCGTCACCACAAAGCCTCTCGACCACTTTGTTCCCCTGAAAGCCTTCGCAAACGTTACAGATTTATTGCAAAACCACCCCCCATTACGAAAGTAGATATCAGTTATATATTATTGCAGGGAATAGTTTTCTTTTAATGTTACGCGAATGAATGATCTTTTATTTTTTTATGTCAACATTTTGTTTTTAACGCGTGGATCGTGGTCGTGGATCGTGGTTAAATGGTAAAACTACAAACTTTTACTACTTTTTTTTGTAAATATTGAAGTAGCAAACGAGCATGCAGTCCTCCTGATGTTATATGGCTCCTGCCGAGCAAGGACGTCTGTAATCAACTTCAGGTAAAATCAGAGTTTTACCTGAGACTGGCCACAGATGCGTAACTATTTCTGAGGACTAAGTTGGAAAAGCTTATCTACTTATCCTTACCACATCCTACAGACTAAAACGCAGCGGCGTTTAATGTTGTTGTTATTAAATAACTGTTTAATACAATTAACGTATAGTGAATAAACATAAACGCTTTCTACACTCTGAGCCCCACAGTAGGATTTTCTCCTGTGTCGACACACAAAGACGAATACACAAACACCCAAACCCAGAACAGAAATCTAAACTCATCATTCAGATGTCTGCCTGCGTGTCAGCCCGATATGGTGACCGCTTCACCACGTGAGTGGTCGTGGGAATATCTGTTAAATGTCGATTCTGGTAAAATATTTACATGAAACATATGATTATTTTTTTTACTTATCAACTTACTAATTCCTGAATAATTAAATATTGACAAGTAAATGATTAAACTTTTTGATTAATATTTAAAGCGTCGTGAATATTTTTTCAGCGATATGAGTGACTAGAATGCTAACAAATATATTTAATATTTAATTGTTTCTTTCATTTTATTATATTTGAGGGTAAAACAACCACTTTTGATTAGACTCCGAAGGCACTACAGCCACATCTGTTACTACCTAAAAAAAGCAGGGTTAAGCACTGTTGTGTTATGATAGGTGTGATAAGGGAAACATACTTAGGCATTCCAACTAAGTCCTCATGTATAGCGACGCATCTATGGTCAACTCAGGTAAGACTTATGTTATCTAGGGTTAATTGTAGATGTCCATGCGCGGTACTGGCACTGACCATTTATTATCAAGTGTACTGCTTGATCGTTTATATTTCTTTTAGGTGACAGGCAGATTTTTAATGAAAATTAGTTAATACTCAAAACAATTTTTTTAAACATAGTAAGCTAGCTGTACTCTGCCCGCGTTGCTACGCCACCAACTAAAATAAATTTGAATAATAGTGGCGCCATCTGTCGACAATTGGTCGTACCTACTGAGAAACCTTCGTGGGCTCATGCACAACAACTTTGCTAAAATGCATAGTTTACGATTCTATAAAGGACATGCAGACAAAAATTCATTTTTATATATATAAATAATGCTACTTAGTTGGAAATGTTTTGTTATTTTTTTAAGTTATCTTTTAATACAAATCTTCGAGTACGAGTACTTACTCGACCTTACTCGTACTTAGACGACCCGCATGGCTGAGCGGTCACCATACGGGTCTGTCACGCAGTGGGTCCCGGGTTCGATCCCCGGCCAGACAGACATCTGAATGATGAGTTCAGGTTTCTGTTCTGGGACTGGGTGTTTGTGTATTCGTCTTTGTGTGTCCATGGCACCCACGACACAGGAGAAAATCCTACTGTGGGGCTATGAGTGTAGAAAGCGTTTATGTTTTTTTTATGTTTTACTCGAGTATTAGTGTCTAATAGTACCTTTCCTTCATTCAGCAGAATCGTATATTTAGAAAGCGGAGTGCCAGTGTGGCATGCATTTGAATCAAACTCAAATCGCATTTCACGCTCCGATATTAACACTTGAATGAAAATGCGGAGCGGCCGAAATCAACTGCATGTCGTTTTGTGCACGGGTTACTGTTACGTCGGTACGTAAGTGTACTCGGCTGTGCTGTGAAGAACGAGCAATGGATATGCAACAGTACATTCTATCACTAAACAATTAATGTATTTTAAAATATGCTTAATAGCAGTAAACGCCGTTGTGCAAGATGCCGTCGACGGCACTAAGATGAATGAGCTTATTTTCTTTCTAAGCTTATTTTATTTCTTTAAAAGGATTAAGCAGAGTCAATATGGAATGGCTGTACTACTGATTTTTGGCTACGCATTTATGATCTTTATTATGTAACAAGTATTATCCCGGGATTTTGTTTCTATCCACAAGAAAATCTATTGACATAAAGCTCTATCCTTTTAAATATTTTAAAGTTAAAATGCTAACTTTGACTCAACCTTAACGGATAGATGTATGCCATTTCAAATAGATTCGAAAGTTTATAAAAGTACAACAATTTTTAGTAGGTACATTATTTTGTGGTATCTCTTATATTGAGATATATCTTACTTGAGGTAGCGTAAGATACGTAAGGGCTTAAATATTAATTTGTTGATGACTGTATTGAGAAAAAAATAACTTACAATTATATATAAAACTTAATAAAAAATGTATCATCAAACTATTTATATATATTAGTATATAATTTTTTTTCGCAATCGGTGCATTAAACGCTTTCTGCACTCATAGCCCCACAGTAGGATTTTCTCCTGTGCAGCTGCAGTGGTTTGGACGTGAAAATGTTACAAATAGGCTACTTTCGTATTTATATATTGAATTTCAAATTCTGCGCTTAATAAGATAGCTAACTAGCACTGTGGTATCTATATGTCAAAGATATTTTTGCGGAATTTATTATTCCGTAATATTCTTTCATGTTATTTTTATATTTATTTATTTTAAAACATAAACGCTGTCTACACTCATAGCCCCACTCTAGGATATTCTCCTGTGTCGTGGGTGCCATGGACACAGAAAGTGGATTCATAAACACCCAGACCCAGAACAGAAATCTAAACTCATCATTCAGATGTCTGTCTGGCCGGAGATCGAACCCGGGACCCGCTGCGTGTCAGACCGGTATGGTGACCGCTCCACTACGTGGGTCGTCTATTTTAATTACCTGTGAGACTAAATTATCATTTATATGGCCTTCATTTAACATATCACACTGTGACAACACAATCAATGGAGTGTAGCCGTGTACTGAAGTGAGTTCCAGTGGGCAGAGTCGATCTATTTCCAATGAATTGCTACAGATTTCCATTCTATTTAACTAGATGGCGTGATTTCGTGCAATCGGTCCGGTAGCTCTGCGGGTAGTGGCTAAATCTGAACGTTAACGAGCTATATATATTTGGAGCGACTCCAAATTGCTGGTCTAATTGTTTCAGCTTTCAGACGCAACCAACGTTATGACTGGATTGTTAGCACAAATTTAATCCAATAGTTACTAATGAAAGTAAAACTAAAATCGGTGAAGTCAACTGCTTACCCTATTCTATATTCTATATATACTACTTACAAAAAAAATCGTTAATAGAAAATATTTATGATGTAAATATATGGACAAAATAAATTATTCAAATTCAAAATTCTTTTATATTCTTCATTTATTATATTCTTCACTTTCAATATTTTATTACTAATTACCTATTATATTACCTATTATTATTAAACCAAGCCTTTATATACTTACAAAATACAAAAAAATCACTGCCACATATTTAGAACGCGTACTATTTTTGGTAAACTCTTGATAATTTTTATGTAACCCAAAATTTTCTCGTAATAAAAAAATTCATAAATCACCTTATGCTCCATATTTATTATTTCCTCATTTATTAATCGTATAAATTACATTATTAAGGCTTACAGTAATTACGTAGATACAATATAACTATCACAAGCTTGATTGAAATGCACGTCAAATGACTAACCTCCAAGAAAGCAACGATAACGGTGTACGTGATGTATTACCAACAATAATTGTCGGTGATACATCAACGTGATTGTCGGAGTTACGACAATTACATTATCTTACGTGTTAAGTGTATTACATTCGGATTATTGTGGTAAAGTGGCAATATGAAATTTATACACCTTACGGCACTGATTAATATGTTGTTTTTATAACAAAAATACAATTACTTTTTATTCTAACTTTTAGTATTCAAATTTACTTTTATTTTAGTATGATGTTTGTGAAAAAAAACTGTTTTTTACTTAGTAAGGCTCAAGAATTAAAACTAAACATACATAATATAAATGTATAATTAAATTAAATCATGTAAAACTTTTGTGTACAATTAGCGACATTTGAACCCATTAGCGAATAATTAATACAATATTAAATTATAATGAAATAGCGTAAAAATTTGGTGCACAATTATTAAAATTTAACCTAGATAGCTATTAATATTTGAAACAGATAACTTGAAGGTAGCAGAACTTCAAGGTCAGAATCCAAAGCACTATAGCCGCACCTACTTCAAATTAATCACAGTCCTAAGCGCTTATGTCCTTGTCTGAAGGGTGGAAAGGGAAACATACTAATCAGAGACATTCCAACTTTGTCTTTAGGGATACTAACGCATCTGTTCCCAATTGTTTGTTCTGTTGTAGCCAACCTCAGTTTTTGAATCTAGGGTAATTTTACCTATATATGTCCGTAAGCGTCAATGTTCAATTACCATCACGTGGACCTCATCTCGTTTGCTACCTTGAAATCATACACGTACAAAAATATACAAGTTATAGTCAGTGGCCACTTAAGATAAGATAAACTGCCTGATCATTTGCCACGTTAATGTTATGTAAAAAATATTCTTTACATAATTACTCACAAAAATTTGAAATCTATTCCAACCAAGCATTATTTCACAATAACAGCAATATTTCACCACTGTAAATATTTTCAAAATTCGCCATTATTCCACCTCTTGTTTATTTTACGGAGGGATAAATTGATTGCCGTTTGGTTGGTCTTGCTTGTAAATAATGTTATTTTTAGATTCATTTATGATGATTTATGATCACTGATTTATGATCACTGATTATTAGGTGGTATTTAAAAGTATCCGTTATATTTTTCGATCTGAAATACCATTTTAGTGTAGCTTTATTCTCTTTTATATATTTGTAAACATGTATTAGTCCTTACTTGTGGCTGCCTTATGTTTAAGTGTTAGTATGAGTAGGATTACCACGTGTAAAAAAATCTGATATTACATATACGCCATTATCTATAAATCATTGTCATGTTGGAAAGACATACAAACAAAAAAAACTCCCACAACTACGTTTCTTAATAAAAATTTAAGTAGTAAATACATACTTTTCTCTTTTCAGTTTTAGTTTTGGATCTTTTGTTTTTATAATGATTTATTTAATTAGTGGTACCTATGTCCAATCTACCTACAAAAGTACGAAAAATTAATTTATGGCAAAGGACAAAAAAACCTATTATCGTTCCAAAGTAATTACAAAGTAGAATGAGTGCAAGCGAGACACAAAGTTAAAAAAAGCATTGAAATTTTATGATGTTAAAATTGATAACTTCGAGCAGAGGGAAACCTATCTCCTATATTGCTCACAGTTGTGTAAGCGCCTTGTAAAAGAGCCGGAACGCCTCATGTGCCGCTATGTGAGAATGCACACCGCCCCGAGCCCCACTATCACTAAACACGGCGCCATGCATAATGCACGTCATCTGTGCCACGCTCCAGGCGGTATGGGTGCGGTACTACTTACAGCTGAAAGATCATAAGCGGACATAAGAGGTAGCGATTAATAAAGCAAGCATATAGAAGAAGGTAAAACTTAATCATAAATTCAGCTAAAAATTGAAAGATGAACATATTCCTCGTTAATATGTAAAGTATAACTTAAATATTAATAAAATATGTATATATTTAGTTAAATATTTATTAAGTAAGCTTTTATTTCAGAGGAAAACTGAACATGCCTATCTGTCTGAATTTTAAGTACTTTTTTTTTTCAATATTAGGTCTCATAAAAGTATAAGTTGGAATATATGTATGTACATATTACTATTAATTATTAAATACACCGCAGTTCTTAGGTCAATCCAACTTCAACGTGTTAAGAATGAAAAATATGTGATGCTTAAAAAGAAGCTATAGTGGTGTATTTTAACGTATATTTATTTTTTAATAATTCTTAAACAACAACAACAAACAAAAAAAATATTTAGCACATTTATTTGCCTATTTATAATATTACTTGATTTTGATTTCCAAGGTAGTAGAACGCATAATATGGTTCGATAATGAAGGTACCACCACCATATCTATTTCGATGACGACCCGCGTGGCGTGCACGGTCACCGTACCGGTCTGACACGCGGTGGGTCCCGGGTTCGATCCTCGGCCAGACAGAAATCTGAATGATGAGTTTAAATTTCTGTTCTAGGTCTGGCTGTTTGTGTAGGAGAAAATCCTAGTGTAGGGCTATGAGTGTAGAAAGCGTGTATTTCTAACATGAAGCGGATTTTGCGTTTCGGTGGAAGCGTGAGGTTGCAGGCTCATTTATAGGAAGGGACACATCTTAGTCCTCAAGAGTAGCGATGCATCTGTGATTTCAAATAGAAACCTTTTTCTGTATAAAGTTACTCACCGATGTCTGTTTTAGATGCTTGTTTGATACTTCAATATTTAATAAAAATTACTACTTAATGGGGTTTCAAAGTATTATTTCAGTGACATTAAAACAGCTTATAATCGCTTGCATTAAGACCACATGTCTAAGATGCATGGCGCAGCTCTTGTACACCAGCCGCGTTCCCTCCAATATTCGCATCCTAAGTATGATTCTGAAATATTATGATAGCATGAATTGCAAAATTTTCGCCTACATCATGCCAGTGATATTTATGGTACAATATAGCAAAATGGCTTATTCCGGCCATGAATATACTAGACTTTATGGAAGAGAATGAATGTAAATAGTGCCTTACGGGAGATATTTTTGATGCTTTGTTTATCTTTTAGAAAATTCAATAAATGATTATTTGCAATAGTCATCGATTCTGACTGTAGGTGAAATATTATATTCTATTCTATTGCAAACTTGTTTGAATAGGGGAATATTTTACCCCTGACTGTTTCCCAGCGGACTTCTCATCAATTTTCAGCACGCTAATTAATGATTAGACAATATCCGTGTAAACTTACGAAAACAAGGAACCGTTAACAGTTTTCTCATCAAATTCGCCACACGCGATGTTCGTCGTTATTCCCTGAATCCACCTTCGCAGCAGCGTTAATTAAGCAATTCATCAAAACCCGAATATATTCTAAGGTACACCCACCCATTGCAAGTTTTGGGACGTAAGGAACAACCAGTATAAGTTGATCCCCCAAATGTTATTTAGTTCTACGTGAAATGTACCGTAGCGCGCTCGTAGCATCCTACGAATGGACAGGGGTCTACGATCGTAGCTCCCTGTGCTACGAGAACACCGGACGTGTGTATTTTTGGTGGTTGCTGCCATGTGTTCCACTTAATTAAGATGCATAAGACATCCCTATCATAACTTTTGTTCTTTTTGAGCTAACAACTTGAATTAAGTGCTTCAACTTAGTAGCGTTGTACACACTTTGTTTTATTTATTTTTGACTTCAGCATTGCGGTTTTAATTAAATGCTCTGTAATGTTTCTTCATGAATTTCAAGCTGAAAAGGATTTTAACATTTTAACAAGGTTGTATTACGAGGAAAGTAAAAAGAGGAAAATCAGATTGGGTTATCCAACAAGATAAAATTTACATGAGTATTCAATTTAAATATTAGTAATTTAATATTTTACTAAAATTGGTAGAACCATAATGAGAAACCGCGTGTGTTTACAATTTAAGGTAATAATTATTAAAGTATATTATTTATTCAATGTTCTGTGAAGTTAATGAATAAATAGTGGATCGGCAATGACACACTGTGATATAATACTCATAAAGCAATATTGTTTCATGCATACATAATTTTATTACGAATTTTGTAAGTATTGGATGTTTTATACCGTCACGTAATTCAAAACGTGCTAGGTTGCGGGCCTTCGAAACAAAATCCCTTGCCGTCCGATCCCGAATTTTCCCCAAAACAATGTAATAAGTCGATGATTTATCACATCTAACACAGGAGAGGGACTCATTGTGCTTTAATTACCAGTACTGCGTGAAAAAGTGTTTTGTTAACGTAAATTGTTCTTGTGAATAGCGCGCGTGGTTAAAATTTTTCGTAACAATGCCGGTATATTGTTTGGCAGCATTAATGTATGGAGTTTGTTTTTCTGATGGTGTTTAAGTTTCTAACGTTACTTTGTAAAGTATTTGTGTAGAACAAGTTTCGTTTAAACCCTGTTTGGTTTGATAATCGTTTTTGGATGATTAATAATATGCTGAAAGTAAATGTAACGATATTGTTCTTATATTTTAATTACGAAACTTAATAAAATTTGGGCTATAACATTAAAAGTTACATAATAGTGCTTTGGATACAAGTCGAGAAAACCACTACCTTCGAAGGATAGAACTCATTGTGGTTTGACTTCGGACGTGCCACCCCTACACATATTTCTGCCTAGTAATGGCAGTGTTAAGCGTTACAATTATGATTTGAAAGGAAAGCAAATGAGACATCTTCATTCGAGACGTTCCAACTTCATTCGAGGAGTTCTTGGAGGTAGCAACGAATCTCTGACCAACCTCAGATGGGACTCTGATTTTGTCTGGGATTAGTTACAAGTGTCTGGATGTGACAGAAACCATTTACACTGCATGTTTGTCTGCTACTTTCACATAAATAAAAAAAAAAACATTAATAGAAGTTCAGTACATTTAAAAATTAATAGTTCATAAGTTCAGGTAATTTTTTTTATCATAAGCAAAATGTAAAGTTTAATTCACCATCCAACGTTTCAAATTTGTAAAAACTTGCTTTAAATTTTATCAACGGACTTCAAAAGAGAAAGGATTGACCTTTGTCCTGTGTTAATATATAACAGATTTTTGGAACATAACCTAATCATCGCGGTAAATAGTTTTAAATATTTTAAATAGAATTAGAGATGTAAGTAAGTTGTGCGCTTTACAGAAAGGCTACAGATACTAGGTCATTAAATATATAATTAAAAGTAACTTAAATAAGTTGGTATTTGATAAAATGTATGTTAATTCCCTTGTAATAATTACGGAATCAAGCAAGCTGAAAGTTTATAGTAGAATTAATTTAGAGCTACTTTTTCCTTCAGATAACGCAACCAAGTATTTGTAGTAAGTATAACGTTCCGATTACGTACAACGAGTGCAAAGTAAAGACCTTCTAAGAGTGACTTGGGCTCGCGCACGAAGTATTCCGTACCATTATCGCTACATAGTATAAAACAAAGTCGCTTTCATTGAAAAGGTCTACTGAAAACTCCGCGATGGT
>MOOZ01000245.1:1135218-1153181 GCA_002930495.1 Cecropterus lyciades | reverse complement strand
GCTGTTTTGTTATCAGTATCGTGTATACTTTGATATGCATTTGGTAAAAAACTGTTATTTTGATATTACAAACAGACACTTCAATTTTATTTATATGTATAGATATCCATCTCAATCTCTCGTGGACTGCTTTTCAAAAGATTAACTTCTGCCATTTTTGAATTGCACACACACAATATATTTTTTTAATGTTGACTTTAAGGAGACAAAATTACCAAATTATGGAATAGTTTCCACTTGTTCTTATTTTATAGTACCAAATGACAATATATGTAACAAATAGGCAACTTTTTAAAAAATATCAATATTTCAGTCACATATCCAGGTAACAGATTAATTATTAGAATATGATTACAATAATTTTGGATACATCCTATCTCAATAATATTTTCAAACATAATTTTACTTATAAATTATAGTTACAGTGATTTGTACAACAGTGATTTGTATTTTGTAACTAATTTGTATTTGAATAACGAAAATCAATTAGACAGTCTCAAAATAGCAACTAATAATGAGCTCAAGTACCAACCGTAACGACTTCCAACTCCGGGGTCGCAATCACCCCTGGACTCAATTACGCTAATTGGACACACTAATTATGACTTCCAGTCGAATTAAAACAGGCTAAAACGCTATATTCATTAGTCGTAACTACAATGGAGGGCGTGATGGTGCAGTAATCCTGACTTTCTTCTTGGGTGATTCGGATTCCAATCGAATGGTATTGTAATCAAGTAACATAAATTTTAGTTATCTAACATTGTTGTTTTTTTTTATTTTTTATTTTTAAAATATTAATGTAGAAAACGAGCAAACAGTCCACGGGAAATGGCCGCTGCCGGCCATGGACCTGAGGTAGGCTAGAGGTGCTTTCCTACTCCTGAAGACTACGTCAGAACGGCTTGGATAAGTATGTCTCCCTTACCACATCCTTCAAACCAAAATACAGCAGCGCTTACCCCCGCTACCCCTGAGGAACAAGTTGTAACGCCTCAGCAACACAGCAGTGCCTTGGTGGTACCTCCGGAGTCGGATAACAAAACGTTCTACCATCTTTAAAGAAGAAACGTTTATTTTTATAGTATGGAAGTAGCAAAAGAGCATACAGCACACCTGATGGTAAGTGGCTACTGCCGCCCATGGTCTTCTGTAATAAACCCTAGGTAAAATCAAAGTCTCTCCTAAGGTTAGCCACAGATGCATTGCTACCCAGGGGACTAAGATGGAATACCTCGGAAAAATATGTCTCCCTTACCACACCCTTCACACCAGAACACATCAGCGCATTACACATAAAAAAATTAATATAATTTGTAGTTGTCAAACCCATCATTTTGTTGTATTATACAATTTTATATCATATAAAAGCTATTAATTTAGTTTGTCATTTTTTGTTGTACCTGGATTTAATATTAATAACGTTTCATTTGATACCTATATTGGGATGACTGGACAAAATTATGTAATGCTAAATATGCCATTTTATAATGACAGCCATCTTGGATTTAAACTTTATGGTGGGTGTATTTGAAGTTATTTTATGGTGTATTGCATTCTATTTATGCAAGTTGAGCCCCCTCATTTGATACCCATATTGGATAGGTTGTACGAATAATTGTAATCTTCCATTTTTTTATGGCTGCCATCTTGGATTAGATTTTTTTTCATGGTGTATTGTAATCTACAAGTTGAGCCTCTTAATTTAATATGCATATTGGGTAGGTTGCAGAAAATACATAACTGAAAATATTTTTACTGGCGGCCATCGTGACTTTTTTTTTTTTTCATCATACACGTTAACCCCTTTCTTTTGATACATATTGGGTGGGTTGTACAAAAATATGCAGTGCGCCGTTTTGTTGTGGCAGTCATTTTGGATTAATGTCATTTAAAATAAGTGTGTATACCAAATTTCAGCTAAATCGGTCACTGATATATGGGTTAAATTCAGCTTGCAAGGTTTGACCTAACATACATATTTACATACCTACATACTTACATAAAAATAAAAGAAGTTTCATATCATCCAGTGTCTTACATGAATGAAATAAATACGTAACTATGTGTTATAAATAAGCTTTCACCCCGACCTTAATACATCACTCTGTTTGCTGTTCACAAACCAATCCAAGCGCGGTGTTTGCAGCCCTTCGGAGCCAATAGCCCTTTATGTTACACGAGTTATGAGTAATGTGTGTTTAACATATCCTCCGCAAACACACTGTGTTTCCAGTAGACAGATGTTGAGGTTTTTAAAATAGTAGAAAGTTTGGTATTTGACGAATGTGTGCAAGCAGATTTGGATGTTTGGTAAACGTTTGAGATGACTGCGTTAGAGGAAGTTTTTGTTAATTTCTTTGGCACGCTGCAGCCCAAACGGCTTGACGGATTGTCACATGACATTGCAATCGTATTAGTTTGTGTGACAAAGGCTATATAATTTTAAAAACCAAAAATGTGCCGACTGCTTAAAAGCATTTTTTATAGTACGGAAGAAGCAAACGAGCCTGCAGTCTGATGATGGTAACTGACTACAGCCGCCCATGGACATCTGTAATCAACCGGAACCGCCGGAGTCGAACCACCGCCACACCTATTTCTGCCTAATAACAGCAGTGTTATGCGATGTTGTGTTCTGGTCTAAAGGGCGTGGTAAGGGAGACTTTTGCGAGGCAATTCATCTTAATCCTCGGGGGTAGCAACGCATCTATGGCTAACCTTAGGTGAGACTTTGATCTTACCTAGGGTTGATTACAGATGTCCACGGGCGGCAGTAGCCACTTACCATCAGGTGGGCTGCATGCTCGTTTGCTACTTCCGTACTATAAAGGAAGAAAAAAAGGAGCAGTGCCACTCCTGAGAATTGCCTCATATTTAATTCAGCCGGGAGCCACATACTCTCACAGAAACTCAAGAAGTGTCTTACCTATTTCTAGCCAAAAATAGGTACGGAGATGGTCCTATTTGAGTTGAACTGTTGTTAAGAAGTAAGTTGCAGTATTTCGTATAAATTCTGGTTAACAGCAAATTTCTTGACACAATACAATGCAGATGCAATGCTACCTACGTTTGGGTATTGCACTTAAACCGGTATAACTCTATATGATTTACCCTGGTTTATGGTTACCCAATCTACCTCACATTTTCGATTTCATGTAGATAATAATGATGACCATTTTTACCTACTAAAAATATATACATAGAAAAGAAACACGCTCGAATAATTTTAAACGACGTAGAATTCATTGCGTTATTTTTTACAAAACAAAACATCATAGTTCCGTTCTTAGCATTCACGTCCGTAGTTTGTCGTACTTTATTTTTGTCGAAACAACATCCGATGTTTGTCCGCCATTGTACGACAAACACTAGCTCCGAGACACCGTTTGCACTCGTTTGTTATGACAACTCGATTCTCCTATGGGATAGTTGAATGAGCACGGGTCTATGTGATTTCCCTATATTTTTCCAATAAGGACTCTTACACTCGAATAGACACATCGAAGGATGCTCGAATGCGCTTCGTGTTTCAACACACCTGCTACGAGGAAACGTTTGTATCCAGCCTTATTCTTATAGGGATAAGCATCATCACGTATCGAGTTTTACCTTGAACTTTCCGTCAATGGAAATAGATCCTTTGGTTGAAGTATTCAAGTCCACTTTCGAGCAGTTATTAAGCCATATTAACCCTCTAGTTCGTTCGAACGAGCATGTAGTCTCGAGAAAAAGTATAAATAGTTCATCGTAGCGTAGAGAATTCATTGTAGTGCGGTATTTTAGATTTTCTTAACACTACGCTGAACGTTCCGTGTTTTCAACTTCATAATAAAATATTTTCTCTCAGTTCTCATTTAGCTATGCTCGCTGTTTCCGTTGATGGTTATTATATATAGAAGAAAGAGATTTTTTATGAATTCTACTTATAAGTATTTTAATTGAAATTTCAATTAAATTAGTAACAAATTGAATTTTGTTTTTTTTATTATTTTTTTTTTATTTTAGTTTAGGTTCGTTTAATTTACTAGAAACTAAGATGTGTGTCAATTGTTGTGATTACTTACTAAACTACACAAACTTACGACATTAAAAAATAATAATGACGCTTTCTACACTCATAACCCTAGACTAAGACTGTTTTTGTCATGGGTGCCATCGATACACACAAAAATTCATAAACCACCAAATCCAGAACAGAAAAATAAACTTTATACGATGATTTATACGATGATCGCTCCGCCACGCCAATCGTGTGAAAATTATTTAATAATAGATTTAATATTCGAAAATTTCCCAAGTAAAATTGAATCATTATATGCTCATTGTATCTCTCTACATTTAATACCAAAACTACAATAACTTAGAGTATTAAAATAAAATATACTAGAGATACGTAAATTCAAAAGAGCTCGAAGTCGGGATCAGACGGACAGAACACAATCTACGAAGTATTTCAGATATCACAAAGTACATCGCATATTTTATATGCAATAGTACACCTTTTGTGAAAATCTGACATCTCAGCAAATTCACCTCTCCTTGAAAGCGTAAGACAAGCTTGACACAAAGTGTACGGAGTATTCAAAATTTCCTCTTGGAGAATAAATTGCAAAGTTTTATATGACTAACTATAAAATAAATTGATACTAACTTAAGTCACTTATTATTTTATCAGATTGAACTAGCAAACGAGCGTGCAGTCCACCTGATGGTAAGTGGTTACTACCAGCCATGGACATCTGTAAGCTCGTTTGCTATTTCCATAATATAAAGAAGTTATTCAATACCGCAACACGTGGCACATAAGTGTTTTGCGAAGTATTATGTTAATCTGTAAATGTAATATCATTTCAAATCAACGCATATTGTGCAAATTCTGAGCTTTTACGCAGTCCGAACCAGTCAAAGTGGTGCAAACGGGTTTTCTCCTTTACGGCGTGTACGTTTGCTGCACGCAACCCTTTTTATTTGCTGTGGATGTATTTATAGAAGCTTTGCCTCTATCTGTCAGCTACTCTATAACGAAAGCAGCACTGCCCTCGGTCCCATTTCTTATACTTTAATGGACCCGAGTTGCCATGAACGTTTTTAAATTTTTCGAACATAAGGTGTAAGTAATACTTTATTATATAACCTCCTCCTTTTCGAATTCGGTTAACTTCGTTTAATTTTCGGTTAACTTTCGTTTAATAACATTTACGTTATTGTAATCGCATCATCCATCCATCAGTCTTTTTTTGAGATCCACTGCTGAACATTGGCCTCCCCTAAATAACGCCACACCAACCGGTTCTGAACCTTCATCCAGCGGGAATCCAACAGTTTCCCGCTGTCTTCTTCCTTTTCGTTATTTTAATTGCAAAAAAACCTTTATGTACGTCCCGTTAAATTTTATAAATAAATATCATTAACGTATGTAAAATAAACTGGGCAATGACATAAAAGTTGTTTGTAAATTTTGTAAAAATCTTTGTCTTGAAGTTGCCTTCAGTGCACACGGCCAACTGGACAAGAACTACCGCCAACTTTGTGTAACTTCTCGCAACTTCTTATTCAAATAATGAATTGGAAATTTTGAATATAAAATCAGTTTTTGCAAGTTTTTCCATAAAAATTGCAAATTGTTAAGTTGAACTTTATATTTATGAGAAGATAAAAAATGTTTTTTTAGATTTTAGAACTTCGGAGATTGGCACTTCACAAGGCATTCATGTCTCTTCCGGGTCCTAAAACTAGTCGCCTAGGCTTATTATTAGAGTCAACAATTCCATTACGAAAACTTATCTCTCCTCCTGAATCAAAATAACTTAGTAATATACTGCCTTCTAAAAATCAAAGATTTTTTATCAAGATACTAAATATTCTCCAAACTGGTATGACTATTAACAATAAACAAGTTAAACGTTTTGTTAGTATTTGTTCATAAATAATAATTTATATCAGGCGAAAATTTTGTTACAGAACTATTTGAAACACAATCTAAATCAGTACAAAGCGTTACACTAGTAACGTTTTATACAGATTAAAACTTCACACGTATAAAATTTATACGGGATTTAATTGGTCACGCACCTCTAGCTACACAACATACTGAAAGTAGTATAAAGTAGAACACAGTTCTACGAAACATTCCAACACCTTACAAAAATAAACCCGAACGTGCATTTAAAAATTAAATCACGTGAGTGCACAAATAAGCCACCGCTCCAAAATTCAATAACCGCCTGTCGAATCACTGAGCTTAGCATCAGTCTAATTCGAAAATGTGATACCCAGCGATAGTCTCAGAGGACACGCGATCAAATAGAACTGGAACGCGATATCGCGACGCAAAACGCGTTGGATAAATCGAATGTTCGATGCGATCGCTCTATTTAACCCCACAAACTTATACCTACCCTAGCCAAAAGAAAAACAACTTTACCTATCTGCGATAAAACGTAACTCAATAGCATGAGAAAATTTTGATAAACGCTCAAAGTTAGACCTTAAGCAGTTGTACCAAAGATTTTATAGTGTGTAAATGCTGGTGAGGGTTAAAAGACCCTGAAGGGAATGGCTGATCGGGCGTGCAGTTTTCTGGGATTAGGGTACATAATTCACTTGAACGCACATTTCATTAGTGGTAATAGTTCAATCATTGGGATGATACGCTGTGAGTGAATAACACGCAAGGATTCACAAGTCTTCAAATTGTTGATATTTACACGAAAAACTTTAACAATGGTAAAATAAATGTGAATGTTTAATTTGTAAAATTGTGTCAAGTGTATATATATTTTTTTGTTTTAATTTTCATAACTAAAATACGACATTGATAAGTACAATTTGAATAATACAAGAAAGGCATAACGAAATTCATGAACTTGTAACTTATACTGTTCCTTATAAATATGACATTTGAAAATAAAAAAGAATCTTCTAAAGTAGAAACACTTTATAATAAAGAATAATCCAACAAAATTCATAAAACGTTCATATCCTCCACAACCGGAAAAACATTAAGCACAATTACACAAAGAAATGAATTACACCCGACAACGGTGACCCAAAATTCACCGCAATTTTAAAACAGCTCTTCATTTTTAAAATCTGCCGTAACAATCAGCATGATATTCAAGTGAAACGAGCAAAAAGGATAAAAGTAAAGCCTCCCGCGAGATGCATTACAACAGGAAAACCGGTACAAATCTTACCCAAGATGGACATAGAAACCGTTTTACCTAAAAACACGTAAACACTCCCGTACACTTCTTGCCGAAAAAAACGATCTTTTGAGTTTGTTTTCCGTGAAAGGCAGTCAGGGATGCTTAGAGATGACACAAAGAGGAAAATAAGAGACCACGTGACAAGTGACATGGAACAGTAGTATATTTAAAATAGAAATAAAAATATTGTAGCTGAACCCGTGAGTATTATATTATGCATTGTTACATGAAAATACAAATTAAAGCTTTAATTGGGCAATGTGATATTCTTTTCAGGCTTTGCCCTATTAATCAAAATTCTTACAAAATTGACAACATCCTGTTAAAAATAACTATAACATTAATAATAAGAAATAATTCAACGAATACGAATTTCAGATATGATTATAAAAAGGTACACTTTAAACTTAGAATGAATTGAAAGCGACGGTGATGATTTCAAAAATATTTTTGTTGAACCCTACGGCACTTTGGATACCGATGTTAAATTTTCTTACTCCAAACTAGTGTTCCTGAGCAATGTCTCTGAATCTTCGCAAAAACAATCTGCCGTTGACGTTTATTGTTTCGTGCTCGGAGGAAACGTCCGCCATGATTTATGTTTTACAACGAAATTGCGATTGTGCAGCTGCAATTCACTGTACAAGACGGCAGTCGAGATGCGTTCCAACGAGGTATTCCTCAGAAATTAGAATGTAACCATCGCGTTGTAGAGCTTCTGACAGGTTGCAATTTATTCACTAGATGTTATGACAAATTATCTCGTTCTTCAACATCACATGGCAGAACTTCGTATATGAAGTGCTATTTCGTGTACTGTACATTCAACCATAGTTCATATCCAGTTCTCTTTATCACGGTCAGGTGTTTGGTTAGTCGATTGTTCCAATTAAAATAATAGACTAAGAATTATTGTATTGGTTTCTCTAACAGCGTTGTTTTTTTTAAGTGATCGAAATTGTCTGCCCATGGTCAGTGGTAGTTTGACATTGGGTTCCCCCTGTGCCTTATCCTTTCAAATTTAGGCTTTTCAAAATTTATCACCCTAGACTCTGACTTTGCAATCATGCTTCTATAATCATCTAAATTGCTCTTTGCAAAATACCTACATGACTGTGGTTGTTCAGCGAATTATTATATCGTAAAATTCGCTTTTTACATACTCGTACAATAGTTCCTTTTGCTATAAAGTTACAAAATAAAAACAATAATAATTAATGAAAAAATATTTAGCCTCAAAGAATACATGATCTGGTATGTAATCAGCTATTATGTCACAGTGACTATTCCCAAGATTCAAATATATGACAGTCGTTTTACGAGAAGTTATCTAAAAATATCATAATTTTATGAAAAAACCGCCAAGATATTTTTCGCATCATATTATGTAATCTTGGATCGTAAATTTTGTAACTGTGATTATATGGATGAAAGGAATTTCGTTCAATGTGTCCCGTAGATTACGTTTTACATATTCGGTAACAGACATCTTTATATCATTATTTGGCTGTAAAGATTAACAATATGCAATATGCTAACATTACCCCGGAAGTTACATAGATTATGGTACATTTAGATTTAATCAACATTAGTTTTTTTATTTATTTATTGATCATTCATTATATTCACTAACATTTATAACATTCGCTTGAATATATATATCTTTCTGTATCCTGCGTACGCGCGTAACTAGAATGTTTGATTATTTATTGTACTTATATTTTCATTACTGTCTACGGTTTTACGTAGGAATGGGTTCTTCCTCTTCAGTCTCCAGTCAACTTTCCATCCATCCATCCATCAGCCTTTGAAAGTCCACTGCTGGACATAGGCCTCCCATAATCTGCGCCAATCCGACCGATCCTACGCCATTTGAATCCAGCGGTAGCCCGCTGTCTTCTTCAGGTCATCAGTCCACCTGGTCCACTTTAATTTAAAACAAAATTAATGTTATTTATTTATTTCACTCATATAAAAAAACGATGATTTATGCTACATATGACATCGTCTTATTCATTTGTGGCATGTCAGCACGCAGAGTCGATCATAAAATATAACTATTATAAATACATTGTTTGCCCTAGAAAGTACCACCGCCACACCTATTACTAAAGTGAAAAAGTTCTTGCCTTTCGGTGAAAGGGTTGATCTTCAGGAGTATTACCGCTTCTAAGTTTGCCTTCACATAGAATTAAGTTCTGCGAGAAGTTGCATACACTAATACTATCCATGGGCGGTAATTGACACTTACCATCAGACGGACTGCTTCCTTTTTTGCTAATTTTTATCTTATAACACCCAAAATTTAGAATCAGTGCCAACACAGGTCATGACATCACATTAATAAATTCCTCATGTTACGAATATACATGTAGTTTCGTAATTTCATATACCTCGCTTCGTGCGAAAGAGAACAAATGATAAAGGAGACAAATGTCTTGCGAAAAAACGAGCTGACAACTTTTCGTGTCTCCGCGTCAACATTTTAATATCTGAGCAATAACTTTTCGGTTGAACGCATTTTCATATTGTTCATATCCAAGGCGTAAGGATTATCAACACAAAATTGATCATGTGTGTTTAAATTTATTTTCTTTTATGCCATGTTCTTTTTACTAAGAAAAATACTTTATTTTTTTTTTTAACATTTAACATCAATCCTCCATTATTTTTTTGCAAATTTATGCGACGAGCTTACTTCACTTATTTGATTTGGATAATATGTGTGCCAAATTTCATACAAATCAAATAAATAGCTTTGGCGTCAAAGAGTAACAAACAAACACGTAATTAACGATGTTGAGACACTTACGCATTATATTAACTGGATGCAAACCCGGCGTCGCTCGGTTGAAATGTGACTGTAGGTAGGTAGATATTTTTGTAATTATAATCAACTAAAACGTATTACACCTTAAAGCAGATTCTCGTAAAAGCTGCCAGTTCGCTAGAAGCCACCACTTGTAGTAGCTAGTTTACAATTTAATATACTGGTCCCAGTGCTAGCGACCCCCAAATTCAAATTCTCAGCATATTTATACGAACCTACACATGTTCTCAACAGCGCGGCAGCGTGATGCAGAAATGCGAGGTAAAATTTTGTAACGCCATCTTGTATAAAATATCAAAACTACATAAGGTAAATAACGCCGCTAGAAGACATGTTTATCCTATTATTACTCAATCGGCTTTAAGGAATTCAAGATGATATCCGCGTGGCCAATATGGCGACTAATTGCACCATTAGAATTTAACAAAATACTCGACAATCCAAATTTTGCGGATATATGTCGTCGACTTCAATGTTTCAATCGAGTTTACCCCCATTGACGCAATTATTTATATAGATAAGATTATTGTGACTTAAGTATAACATAAGATTAAATTTGTATTTTTGTCCCGTAGAAAGGCGTTTAATCTGTATGACAAATACGTGTACAAGTTTACACAAGGGCTTGTTAAGACATGGCGATTTATTTCGCGACGCTGACTGTATTCCACGCTTGTATTGTGAGAAAAGCCTTAGCCCTTTATTATATAAAATATGTATTTATGAGGTTAAAAAAGTAGTCAGTAAAAAAATAATGGGAATAATGAATTTTTTCACGCTTTGGTTTTCAGTTCAAAAATGTATCAAATATTAGCAAACGAGCATGCTGTCCTCTTGATGTTAACTGTTCTAGGAGAATACTTGCCATCAAATCGAGTTTTAACAGTGTACTGCAAATGAAGTTTGGTCATGCAATCCACACATAACTCTAGTTACATTTATATATATACATGTTATGTTCATAATGATATATTTAATTTAAAAATAGTAATTTCGTAAAAGTATTCTATTATACATATTTTTAGAATGGCTACTATTTACTAGCTTTCATTTGATACCCGTTTCGTTGTAATAATAAAAAAGTCGTCATGATCCTTGCCCTGACTGAGTCACGCCCTATACTTACGTTTAGAGCAATATCGCCGACAAGCAAATTGCTACTTAGCTTTGAGAGATCTATTTCTGGAGTTATTCGACAAATTTGTACGCCGTTTGGTTATTTTATATAGAATTCATGAGAGATATAACTTCTTTTATTAAAATATAGAGGTAGCAAACAACCATGCAGTCCAACTGATGGTAAGCGTTCACCGCCGTCCATGGACATCTACAAGCCAGTTCATATAGAACAGGGGTTGTGACTCGTGACACTAAAATGGTCGCCTCATATGAAAGGAGGCCGAAAACCACACCCTTCCACCTAAACACCAGAGCTGTTTCTCGCAAGAAATAGGAGTAGCGGTTGTATATCCCAGTTCGAACTACTCTGGTTCTAATAGCTGGTTCTAGTAAAAAATAGCATATAAATATTGTGACAGTGTGGTAATTCCCTGGTCAAACAATACTGGATTCACTTTTTTTCTATTTATATTAAGTACTAAATGTGTCCCATAGTTACATCCGCATGTAACATAACTTGAAATTATTCATAGAGTAGATGAATTTTAATGAATTGAGAATAAGTGTTGCTAAGGTAAACTTACAGAAATATTCTGTTATTACTTACTTTAAGTAATTTATTTTTACAAATAACTGCGATGTGCAGACTTGTGGATCTTTATTTTTCATTATATATGAAGAAATTAAATATATTATTCATTATATATGAAGAATATAAATATTGTTGTCTACATAGTTAAGTTGAACTTGAACTAATCATGTCAGCTCACTCTGTGATTTTGATGCAAAAACAATTACGATAAATTTAATGTGATGTGTATGATTCGAACGCACTTACATAAGTACACCCAACGTGTTAGAACGCAGAACATCGCCCGTTGCCCTAAAAAGGCAATATCGCCCAAAAGCAACCGGCTACTTATCTCCGCGCGAGCACACTCGCCCACAAATGTTGCCTTAGAATATTCCCGCCTTGTATTGCGGATCTTTCTGATATTTATTGCACGATTTATGAAGCAAAACGTGAGATCAAATAATAATCTTACATTTTTCTTATTTCTTTGATCTCTGCGTTGTAGCATAATTCTTTTGTTGTTTATGATAATGTAACGAGAGCAATATAAATGTTGTATGATTACTCACGTTGAATATTTTCTACGTTACGAAGGTTTGTGAAGGAATTATTTAATACAAAATAAGTCACTTTTTTAATAAAATTCCGAAACTAACCTCATCTAATAATATATAACGATAAAAAGTCTTTAGAGTTGATCAAATGTATCGGTTATGAAAACTCCAACATTTGTGATACCGCCACATCTTCACTATCCTATAAGAGTAGTGTTAAGTGCTATTTTAATTAACAGTGATGCTTACACGAAAATCACCATTTTTTTCTTCAGGGGTAACAATATATCTATGTTGAAACGCGAGTAAGTCTAATCCTTTTTGGAGTCGTAATCAGTTATCTATAAAGTTACTGACTGACATCGTCGTATTCTTAATTACATTTTTTTAAGATTGATGTAACAAATCATCATGTACTTCACTTAACTGTAAATGGTCACTGCTGCCGACGTACATCTGTAAACAATTACATATAGAAGAGGCATTCTACTTTTTAATCTTAAGCCGATCACATATACGTTGGCACTTCTGAGGACCAATGTAGTCACCTATAAGAATGTAAGTAAGTAAGCATTTACGCCCATAAACAAAATGACAAAACTGGATCAAGATTCCTTATAAGTAAGCCAGCATTTACATCCTAAAACAGAAAGGCAGAATTGCATCACGCTAGGAATAAGAATGGTGTGTCTCTATTGACAAAGCACACTGTTTCTACCCACCAAAAAGATTACTTCATGGAAACGAAGCACAAAATTTAGCACAAAAACTTTTATTATATTTCCACGTGGTTTTTGTTCATCCCGCGGCGCGACGTGACGGTGGTTGCGGCTGCGAGTGTTGAGATGTGAAATTAATTTCAGACCAGCTTTATTTTATTGCGAAACTTTATTACTGACGTTATTAAAATACGAGCGTGTGACTGCGAAGACTGTGATGGGATTATCAACGTTGCTATGCATCAATGGCTCCGAGAAGTCTATTTATAAACTACTAAGTGGTATCAGAATATTTTTGTTTTTAAGCGACACAATGAAATACTTATCCTTTTCGTCTACCCGTTATTTTGCCACTGCTGAACATGGATTTCTTCAAAGATTGAGCAAGTTTTCGCGCTGGCGAATCTCGCTTATTCAGTGGCCAATAGCGAATTGATCGATTTCTTACTTTAACTTTTATTAGATTCTGTCTTTGCGTACGATCTGTGCAAATGATTTAATTTAATTTTGTTTCATCGGATAGTTACATATATGTTTTTTCGGACGATTCCAAATCTTTGCTGATGTCTAGAGAATATACAAAATAGGGTTCAGCTGTAATACCAGATATTTAATTTAAAAAGCCTGACCGAAACAGACATCCGCAAGTAATCCAAAGTAGAAATCCGTAGTAGTAGACCTCCGGGCGGATCCCGTGATCAATTCAGGAGCGGACCGCATTATCCCGGGATGATGCCCCGGGCCGGGGCAACTAGGAGCCAATACTTTTAATTAGCCACGAGTGGACCATACGTTGATTCACCCGGCTCTTGTTGCGGGGATAATTAAAACATAATATAATGCGAAGATGTTAACAGGTGTATTATTTCTTATTCCCCTTCTTTTTTTCTATAATTTAGCTTCAGTGGATATGAATAAATAATTTTCTTTATATTTTTATGTTAATAAATATTTTTTCTAAGCTGTTGGCTGCTTATATCGTCGCTAAATTTCCTGTTTACTAAGTTTTAAGTCATGAAATAAATTGACTAAAACTGTTTAACAATATTTTTAACCATATGCACGGGTTTTACGTAGAAATCCTCATCATAATAATGATTTAGGTTTTTATTTACAAAATAAGAATAAGCTAGGGTTCGAATAATGACTTGGAAAAAGAATGCTCGTTTTACTTCGACGACCCACGTGGTAGAGCGGTCGAAATACCGGTCTGACAAGCAGTGGGTCCCGGGTTCGATCCCCGGCCAGCAGATATTTGATAATGAGTTTAGATTTCTGTTCTGGGTCTGTTCTGGTGTTTGTGTATTCGTCTTTGTGTGTCCATGGCACCCACAACACAGGAGAGAATCCTACTGTGGGGCTAGGAGTGTAGAAAGCATTTATGTTTACTTCAGGGCACTTGTTTGCTTGTGCTTGTGCATGTTCATATGGCACAATTCATGTGTGAGTGAACAGAAGTCACAAACACTCAATCTTAAACGGATAAACATTAAATACGTACAGAACAAAAAAAACAGACAATGATTATATATAGATAGGGTTAGATTAGCATTATTTTCAAATTGAGTCACATTCTCCGTAAAATGTGAGCTACATTTTCTTTTTTCGTATTTCTCGAACCATTCGGTTCGGTTTGAAAGATTTTGAGGGTCATTCGTGGTCTATTTGTATGTGAATAGGGGTCGCCGGTTCGAGAACGCTGCTAAAGAGCCATTTAAATTGGGCATACGCAAATAATGTTTGGGATTGTGGACACATGTTACAGTATTTTTATATAGATCAGTATTATACTGGGTAAAACAACTGACTAAATCTTGAGTCGGGCTTAAAGCATAGGGCTTAGTGTGAAATGACAACTATTCTCCACCCTATAAGTTTTTGCACCTTATAACAGCAACAACGCTATTGTACTCTGTATTTTAAGAATATGTTAAATATATAATGAGTTTTAACGTAGACCTCAGGGGTAGCAACTTATTTATGACCGAGGTTGGTTATAAATGCGTTGCTACCCCCGAGGTCAAGGAGATAGGATTAACAATCCCATGTAATATTAATTAAGATGTCCATAGGCGATGATCACTTGCTATCAGGTTGATTGCATGCTCGTTTGCTAATTCCATATTATAAAAGAAAATAATCAACGCCAGATAAACGCTTTCTACACTCATAGCCCCACAGTAGGATTTACTCCTGTGTCGTGGGTACCACGGACACACAAAGACAAATACACAAACACCCAGACCCAGAACAGAAATCTAAACGCATCATTCAGATGTCCGTCTGGCCGGGGATCGAACCCGGGACCCACTGCATGTCAGACCGGTATGGTGACCTCTCCGCCACGCGGGTCGTCAAAGATAAGACCAGAAACTTACCAAAGGTGGACCAGAACACAGCAGCGCCTCAAGGTCATGCTTTTAAGGGTTAAATATACATATATTAATAGCGGTAGCGTCCGTTGTAATCAGATAGTTATGTTTTTTGCTGGTGCCAAAAACTTGAATATTATTGTGAATGAACACGTAGAAAAGTAAACAATACTTTAAATTATAAAAATGGTATAGTAATTTTAGTTAGTAGATTTATATTGGATATAAATGTAATAATGTCGTCAATATAATGGGCGAGATATCGCTATTTATGCGTATTTATTCAATATGAAAGCCACCGAAGTAGCTGCAGCGTGAAACCTCAACTCGTAAGTAAGTTAGCCGATAAAAATCCCATTACCTTTACGAGTTTCTAGCGCCAGTAAAAGTTTACCCTATTTTTTAAGTTTTAACCTACTTTATATTAACTTATTATCTTTGTTGCGCATCAAATTTAGATATTCCTTATAAAATCTGAAGCTGAGCCTTGTTAGTTGATTTGTTGCTTATTCACTAATTGATAAGCCACAGTTATATGCAGTTTATAATAATAAGTGTAAACCAGAAAAAGGCTTGAGCTAGAAATAGTGCTAAGAATAGGTAGCAAAAGGTGGTGAAAAAGATTTATACAAGTACGAGGTTTTTCCCGTGGCACTGCCCGCTTCAGTCATATACCTCAGTAAGAAGTATCATACGTGTCAATCTAGGCCGTTAATTGTGTGCAAAATTTCATGCAAATCCAAACAGTAGTTTTTACGTCTAAGAGTTACAAAAATTTACATCCTCACAAACTTAAGTATTCATAATATATACTATAAGTATACATTCCCGAAGTAAATCTAAAGTCGGTGAAAATATTATCCTCCTTATTCTGAAATCGCCCCCTAGAAGACCACTGATGGATTTATGTGCATGATTTTGATCTTCCCTGAGTCAGTTCCTGATAAGAAGTGTGAAATATTATTCGCGTGTAGCAAACTGTTCCCGTAAGACATTACACAAGCGTGTGTTGTTTACTGTTCACAAGTGGTTTAGCAATAATATCATGATTTGATTTTACTCTTGTATTTCCCGTTATATGTAAGATCGTAAGCGAAATTAGGTACAAGAACTATATAGCTGGGAAGATTTCAAACCTCGTTCACCTTATCATTACAGAGTATAATAAATATCATTACAGACTGTAATTACTTGTGAACCAATTCATTAAAATATATATCCGAGTATGTATCCTTCCTCAGAGTCTTCGACTCAGATATTGTCTGTTTATCTGTAATCTCTAAATATTTATGAACTTAACAAAATAAGAAGATTTTCTGTACTGTCGCTTTGTTTAATTATACTTGAACTTTTAAGAAAGATAAAAAACTTTACAGGGAGTCAAGTAGGCTACATTTTATCTCTAAAACAGTCGAGGCTTTTTAGTAACTGATAATCGGACTGGTAATAATTTGGTAACGATTCTTCTATTAATAAAATTTGTTACAATCAAATAAATTTATACACTTTTCGATTTAATAAATTACTATATGAAGCATACAATTATCATGGATGCCGGCCGCCTAACATACCAGGCGACTGTCTTAGTTCTCAAGAGTGTCTTGTGAGCGGCTTCAGGTAGAATTCCTGTTATAAAAAATCGTTGGTTTTCGGATAATCACCTTTTTTTTGTAACGAGGGGTAAACCTTCAAAAGGTAACCGACGTCGTGGGAGCAACGCTGGGTCATATGGAATTTTTACCGCACTAAAACCCCCCCGGTGGCCGTCCTCAGCGCTGCGTGGATGACTCCGGGATCTCCAACGGAACACAACCGGAATCCTCCGAGCGCGATGCCCCTTACGGGCTCTTCCCTGTGAGCATTGGCGCTCACCACGCCTTCAGATGTACGACGACATGCGACCACACATGCCGCCGTCCTTCCCGAGGTTATTTGGCTGGACGGCTCGAGCTCCCTCTTGCCACCCACAACACCGGAAGCCCCCTTTTAGTCGCCTCTTACGACAGGCAGAGGACACCGTAACCCCATTCTGGTCCCGGAACTACATCTGTCCATATCCAAACACTAGATACTCGAAGCTACAATTCACTTTTTTATTTTCTGTAGGTCCATTTTTCTCTGAAATATCCCTCGTTAATATATGTGTATAGTGTTCATAGTGTAACTATTTTCTTTAACACGGTCCTATCAAGAAACTTTTTTATGAACACTCGCTCAGTTTCATAAAACAAGATCACGAGCGGTGTATAATCTCTATCCCAAGCAAAGATAAAGATATCGACATTATCCTTGATGAAACAATTTATAAAGTTTGCAAAGTGAGCACCATCTTGTTAGTCTATTTCGCCTTTGTGTCTGGCGGAAAAATATTTAGTTTTATATTATCGTGGAAGGTGACTAAGAGACAAAATCCAGGAGACAGGTAGTAACATCAATACCGTCCAAGATACGGTCTAAGATCGTGTTCCGACTCGGTGGTAGTGTAAAAAAAAACATTGTAACTGACAATTTGTAAGTGCCCTCGTATCTTCTATATTAATATAATATTATAAAGTTGAAGAGTTTGTTTGTTTGAACGCGCTAA
>MOOZ01000245.1:1124078-1135095 GCA_002930495.1 Cecropterus lyciades | reverse complement strand
TCAATAGAGCCTTGTTAGTCTAGCCCGACCACAACTTCTTTTAGAGAACTCTTAGTATTTATATACTAATGATTGTTAACTTGTATTGTTGTAACGTTGTCATTTGTTTTTTTTTTTGTTATTGTTATTAGTCGTGGTCTTTGTTAAGTTTTCTCGTTAGGTTCATTCCTCTACTGTAGTTTTGTTTACAAAAAAAAAACGTACAAGCATCAATCATTAATTAATTGAAAATTCATGTCGATGTTTTAAACGATTCTGAATTTGAAAAATTTCAAAGCAATTTAATATTTATTTTAGTGATTATAAAATTATATTTGACTTATTTGTTGAATTTAATATTAAGATATGAGAAGATATAATTCGTTCTACATTATTGAATAGAAATATTACTTACTTTGTATAAAAGTTTATTTTAAATGGTATATTTTTTATATTTAACATTTATAGATAACGAAGTAAATAATAATAATAATAATAACTATAGTAAATAATTATTTATTTATAAAAGTCATATAAATATTTTAAGCTTGCACAAAAAAATCCAAATTTGTAATTTTTCTTTTCATATTTTTACTGAAAAAAATTACTGAAAATCAAATCATAAGTAAACTACCTTTCGGAACATTTTCAGCAGCTTACATACCTTTATGTTAATTCAGTGTAAAAGTCATTATCCTGGACCTACAATATTTATTATTCAGAAGCCTTATTTTACTCTCCAAAGAGTTACATTTTTAATGAAAATTTAAAACTGATGAATATTGGATTAGCAATCCATCAACGTACGAAATGTGATTACAAAATTATTTCCATAAAAATTTTGCTGTAATATTTTATCGAATATTTCATGAAATTGACGCAAAAAAATGGACACGTTGACTCACGTGGCTAAGCGTTAAACGGGAACATAACGCTATTACGAAAGGTTCATGAAAAAAAATTGCTTCAAGCTACGTTCGCTTGGTTCAGACAAACATATGTATATGTCAGATATTTAAGGCCACAAAATTTTGCTGTAGATTTTAGCAAAATTTGTTGACTCTAGCGGCGTCAGGAGTTTCCAATTAATACAAAAGCAATTAAATTTTAACCCACTTTGATAAATCAATAATTGTTTGTACTTTTCCTAAGAAATATAAGGCAATTGTGATAAAGGTCTAATTATTTTGTTTATTTTTATACTTGTAGCCTGAGAAATTTAACTGAATTGATTCTTAAAATATCACTTTTACAAAGATTTACTCCTATTATTAAATTAATTGCTATATTTTGCTAATGTCAGCAGAATCATGTTTTTGAAGACGTCCCTGAACATTTACCTCTAGGATAGGATGCTATCCGTCTTTTCAGACCAACGCCATACCTATGTATTCCTTCCCTATAATATCAGCGTAGTGTCGCCACATTCTGGTTTAAAAGATATGGTAAGACAAAATCAGCAATATTTATGAGGTCGACTTAGTAGAACTCCTATTTTCCATCTATCCATCATTTTTGAGATTTACTGCCGGACATGGGCCTCCCCCAAGGGGTTTTGCAATTATTCGCGCCTAGGATGCTTGTCAGTGATCGTAGTAGGTGTTGATGTTACACAGGAAGATGTTGCTCTCTCTCCTGGATTTTATCTCTTAGTTGCCTCCTACGACATCTGAGGGATGAAAGGGAGTGATGCTATCGTCGAACTTGTGCCGTGTGGTGCTGTCACTGAACAAGATCTTTCTCATTTCTATGACAGGTGTAAACATATAAAGAAAATAATCACAGAATTGTTACAATTTGACGATCCGCGTGGCTGAGCGGTCACCATACCGGTCTGACACGCAGTGGGTCCCGGGTTCGATCCCCGGCCAGACAGACATCGGAATGATGAATTTAGATTTCTGTTCTGGGTCTGGGTGTTTGTGTATTCGTCTTTGTGTGTCCATGGCACCCACGACACAGGAGAAAATCCTACTGTGGGGCTATGAGTGTAGCGTTTATGTTATGTTTTAAGCGTTTATAATGGTCAATTAACATGAGTGATTACTTGATACTGTTACGAATATAACACATCACTACTGACATGGTGATCATGTCAATATTACCACGTGCTGTCTATAATGGTACTTACAATTTCTTAATTAAATCTTCAACTATTTGATCTAAAATTGTCAGAATCACCAGTATTGTTATTTAATACCAATTCAGATCTTTGCCGCTTTCATAGCGTTTGCTACTTATCTATAATAATATTGTAACGCTGAAGAGTTTGTTTGTTTGGTTGACCGCGCTAATCTCAGGAACAACAGGGTTAGAATTAAAAAAATATATTTGTGTTGTATAGTCCATTTACTGAGGAAGGCTATAAGGCTAACAGCACGCTATATTTGTATGTTTATTTTATCTTATGTAGTAGAGGGTGAAACATCGGGGCAAAGCTAGTATAACATAAAATTAACATAATTTACCTTTTTCCAAATCTGGAATCACTCGTACGCGTTCAACTTACATGCGCGTGTAACCTAGACCACATAATCCAGGGCCGATGTTTACAAGCCAAAAGTGTCGAACGCTCAGCGTTAATGGAATTTATCACGCCGGAGCGCGACGGGAGACAACATACTAATCCGGCGCCGGTCACTGCTTATCAAATTAGGGACCCTCGTCGCCGGTGACCCGCGAAACGCGAATCGACGTCCGGACCTCCGTCGCCACTTCGAAACACTTTACGACGTTAAGTTTTTAACTGTGTTACGTTGCGGGCTGTGATCGCGTTACGTGATTGAAAATAGATGTTTCGGGGCTTCGTTAGGCTATTTTTAGTGCTAATTTTACGTCTATAATTCTAGGTAAAGTAGTTAGACCGGGGAGGTACCACTGCCACACTTGTTTCTAGCGTGAAGCAATTCTTGCGTTTTACTGGAAAGGTATGCTTGCCGTCTCACTTAGATATAAGGCAACTATCTTAGTCCACGGGAGTGGCAACGCATCTGTGATCGACTTCAGATAGAATCGGTGTTCTATAGGAAGTTACTAACAGATATCATGTGGATAGCATGCCCGCGCTACTTCAAACTTATAAAAAATCTATAGATGCAAAGTACATTGATATAAGTAGCTTTTTATATCTTTTAGAATTGAAACATAAGTACTTGAACTTTTTTAAGATAATCTTTGAAAGTCAAACTATTCAGACGTTTTATTATTTTACTTATTATAGTAGTATAATATTTTCTGAATCGTAAATAAAAATATATTAAGCGTACTGTTTTTCTCAATTCAATGTATGGCGGGCCGCAAGGGTGGGAGCTCCGTCCGTGGACCGTCCAGTCAAGCACCCCGGGAAGGACGGCGGTATGTGTGGCTGCATACTGTCGTAAAGACTAGAGGGTGCCTTGGGCCCAGCCGCTCATCTGGGTAGAGCCTGATGGGTCAACGTGCTCAGAGGTCTCCGGTTGTGTTACGTTGGAAATCCCGGAGTGCTCTTCGCAGCACCGAGGACGGCAACCAGGGGGGTTTTAGTGCGATAAAAGTCCCACATAACACAATTAGGAAGGTTTCCCCTTCGAAAACAAACAAAAGAGGCAATATAAAAAGTTATATCTAACTTTTTTATTATATTAGCCCAAAATATTTATCGGTCGTGCTTTTAAAATAATATTGTTATTTCTCTATTTTACTTTTAATATATTTCATTTTTTATATTAACCTTTTTATCAAAGTGGAACTTTCATAAAAAGGTTCTAGCATATTAAGTTCCAAATTATTCCAGACACCCTTAGTCTTTAAAAGAGTCGCAAACGCAGTTTGTTGGTCATATTAGAACTCCAGCAGACCCTTAATACCATAATTATATTCACAGTTCTAAAACTAACATTCGCCGAGGTGACCGAAGTTCAAAAGCCATAAAATGTACACCGCAAAAGACCAACAGAATAATTTACATGTGCAAGTACCCTCGAGCATAATAACGTTGCGCCAGGCTTTTATTTCAACTGTTTTTCAAAACAACTCTTAAAAAACGCGCGAACATAATGAAGCAGAAGAAAATAACAGTTCTCATAACAATTATTTTGCCGCACATTTTATTCTGCTACAATTCAAACAGGGTTTTCGCTGGCATGCCAACATAATTATGAAACTCCGGCTTTACTCGGCTTCGTGGATGCGTTTTTTGCTCGCCACTCGGTGAAGATAAATAAAGCAGTTAGATTGGATGCTCAGCTATCTATATCTACCGACAAATATATTAAATTAAGCGGCTGTCTAGGAATTCAATATAGCTTTCGTTTTAACCTAACTCTAATTACGTGTCCAATGTTAACGTCAAAACTACTTATTTCCGTCTGTTGTCTCTCAATACTATTCTTTAATATTTATTAATTTCTAAACTATGTATAACTTATGATTATAACGGTAAAATCCATAAAACTGACCTAAAAAATAATCATAACAGACATAAGGCAACAAATATAGATCCTTTTGAATTTCTATACGTTAAAATGAATATTTTTCTCTTCTACTTTCATCTTCGAACTGGTAGGGCTTTAACACTGTTTTATGTACGTGTTTTTTGTTTTTTATTATCCGCACTGACACCTTTTCTCTAATATTCTCTAATAAACCACTATTTTTTGATAAAATATATTTTTTTACATTTTTCGACGAAATATTTAATTCGTTCCCGCTTTTGACCTCCCTTTTCTTCCTTTTCACTTCAACTTCTTCTGCCTGTTACAACCACGTCAATATTTCAATAAACTCGTAATTCTGCGGCTAAAGTTACCATGTCTATAAACAGATGAAGGCCGGATCGATTTTGTATAACAACCTCATCGCCAAAAGGAACACCTGAAATTGAAATTCCCGCGTCGTCAACGCTCGGTGGTGCTTTGTCGTGTCTCCGAGACCGTGAAACATTTAATTGGAGACAGCTACCGGCGAGAAACGCGTTTGTACCATTCGCAATATTGCTCGGCACTTTGTTGTTGGGAATGTTCTGAGATACCAATTTAGTTGTCCAATTTATATTTCTGGGAACATCATTGGTGTCTAATTGATGCTGAGATTCGTGATTATTGTGTTCTCAAGCAAAAGGTAGTCGAATAGTTAAATAGGTATATTTACTATAAACATTCATTAGCTTTTGCTTTGCAAAGATTCGACATATTTTTCTTTTACTCCACTTTTTTCACAAACTTAAACGAGTAGAAGTAATGTTTAGTATGATTACATTTTTAGTTTCTCATATAAATATGTTTACGAAAAGACTAAGCGGAGACAAACTGCTTTTATTGAAATCAGCAAAACAAGAGACGACATTTAATACAAAAATATATGAAAATAACAAAAGACAAAAACCTGCATCGAGTTAAATATTCTAAGAAATGCCTTACTTACAAGCGGCTACGGAATATTTCATTATAAACCATTTTATACATCTTGAGCGAAGTTCTATTCAAAGATATTCTTTGATGTTTGTTAAATTTAACGTAATTGCGAATATACAATTTCGAGGACAACTCTCGCGAGTGAAATAAGAAACCTGAGTTTTCATTTCGTCAAATAAGGTTTTACCTTTTAAAGTACCTGCTGTACTGCAAACGAGAGTCTAGAAAGTAATTTTGAGAAAATAAAATGTAAATAATTGCATAACATAAAATGTTATAGTAAAGATAACATGGCAATAACTAAACTACTTTTGCCTAACAATAGCAATGTTATGCGTTGCTGCATTCTGGTCCGAAGGGTGTGATGAGGGAGACATACTCATCCAAGGCATTCTAACTTAGTCCTTAGAGGTAGCAATGCAATGCACCTGGCTAACATCAAGTAAGACTGACCGTGCATGTGGTAGATCACAGATGTTCATAGGCGGCAGTGGCCACTTATCATCAGTTGAACTGTATGATCGTTTGCTACTTCCATAGTATAAAACAAGTAATGTAAATGTAAATCCAAAAAAGAAGAATAAATATATTAGGAATTCCATTTGGCCTCAACACAAAGGTGCAAGCTTCTAAACTTTATCTTTGGTATAAAATTAAATGGTATAGTTTAAAGCGAAATTAAATTATAATTAGTTGGTGTTAATTTTACACAAGAAGTCGCTGCTGTTAATCCACTGTATTTTTTTCTTACCAAGATCTATCCAAGACCCACACTGAGACAAACACCACGCAGCACATTCTAGAATATTCATCAGAGTTTAGCTATTGAATACCCAAACTCCCGTGGTGAGACAGATCAGTAAGAGCTTACCTCTTAAGGCTCTATACATATTTGATTATGGAGAGTTGTTGACCTCTCTTTGAAAGGAAAGTCTCTCGGAATAATTGTTTTACCAAAAAAAGCTTATTAGATTAGTCGAGGACGCATTATTATGTTGGATCTCATTATGCTCAGTCTCAACTGTTCACCGTAATAGGTTACTCTGATTTATATTTTTGATAAACAAAAGAAGAATGTCTCATTTTGTGGCATTTCTAATGAATGGGTCACGAATTCGGGGAATTTTCCCAGCTTTTGATTTTGCTATATTAGAGTGCTTGAATTTCTTCAAAAGAAAGTAAATGAAATCATATTTGCTTTGTAGTCATAGCCAGTGTTTGTATTTTCGTTTATTTTTCTACTAAAGTAATATTTATTTCTACTTAAATAGAGGACGTGAGGACATTAGCTACGTGAGGTACAAATGTATTTTTTTCAATATACATCAAAACCTAAACTATCAATCGGCCTCTATAAACGAATCGAAACAAACTAAAACACAATCAAAGGAAAACAAATTGAAGCCCCAATAATGAAACGTCAAGCTAACGTCGAAACTTGTTTGTACAACGCACGGACCAGACTTAGGTCCATTTACAAAGGACCGAGGTCCAAACAAGGGCCGAAACGGTCACGGCCGCTTTTATTTGAATTCATAAATTCATTTCTGGGCACGACATAAAGGTAAATACAATTAAGTGGCGTTTACTTCGGCCCCCGGGATGAGTGGTTTGGACCCTCGTCCAGAGTGTGGTTGATAACGTCTCATTTATTGACATATTCGGGATAAAGTTGGAAATAAAATATTGTTACATATTTAAATCTAATTACATTCGGCGGTAGAATTCCTTGTGGTTTTGACGCCTCACCTGTTTCTATGCTATATGCTTCTGTATTCTAGTTCAAAGGGTGTATGGTTAGGGACCTTCTTTCAGTCGTTCGAACGTAGTTCTCAAGCGCAATAAGTAAGACTGTGATCCTGTCTATAATAGATTATGGGTGACCATAGGCGGGACTTGCTTGTTTGCAGTTAACACCGTTATTATTAGACAGAAAAAAGTATAGAAGTGGTGCAGCCGAGACAAGCTACAGCCTTCTACCACCTTAAACAGACTGGTGGATGAACGTGTCTTTGTACTTCGCAGAACAACTCAAACCACTAGTCATTATTAAATAGCTAATTACGGTTCAAGAACACTCCACATACGTTATCTATATAACCTTTTTCCATTAATCTACATTCGAGAATGTGGAGAAGTGTTCTATACAATTATTCACCATACTTCCCCAGTGGTAGGCACAGAGGCGTGTTCTACGGTGGAACGTAGGGCAGGCTTTTGTCCCTATAAGGTAGGATTTAAACAGTTTTAGTGAAGACTCTTATGAAAATGAAAATTTGCTGACCGTACGTAGCATTAATATGAAAAATATAAATAAAGAAATATATGCTATGTTATGTTCGTTCATGTATCAAAAATAATGTATTAGACTTGAAAAATAATTTGTAGGACTAAAATAATAATACAAGTTCCTATATATTTTTTTTGTATGTCTAATTGTCTGTGTACTGAATTTACTATTAAAAGATTGATAATAATTTTAATCCATGACTCGAGGAAAATTTTGGTACTTATACTTTAAAAATAATGAAAGGTAATTTAAGGTCATTTAAACTTAGACTTTTTAATATATTTTATCAGACATCCACAATTTCATGCCTGTAAAGTTTAAACTGGAAGTAAATTTATATAAATAATCTAGACTAATTATTACTCAACAGTATATCCATTAATCGGCATATTTATGCCCTCACCCTTACTGAAATGTAGATTGACTTGCCACCCCACAAATCCACCCCTTCCCCGTGGCCTCAAAAGCGAAAACAAGTTCGCTAAATAGGTCAAGGGTGTGGCGGAGCAATAATAACCAATATTCCAAAAAGCGATATTAGCACTGCTACATTGTAAACTATGTCGAGTTTAGATATTTTGAATATGGTCAGACGTTGAATGATGAAATAATTATTGTTATGGCTTAAATATCTACGGAATAAATTATAACTAACAATTTCTACACTAAAACCCCAGTATTTTCTCATTTATGTGAAAGAACAGACACAGAGACAATATATAATCCTAGACCCAGAACAGCAATCTAAATTGATTCAGATATTCGTGTGGCCGGGAATCTAACCTGGAACCCATTGCGTATCAGACCAGTATGATGATCGCTCTGCCACGCGGGTTCTACCAAAATGATCCTGTTCGGTTTTTGAGTTAATGAGACTCGGTTACAGATGGGATTAACTATCATTCCGGCTATTTTTGTTTATCAGATGAAAGTAGCAAACAGATTAGGTATTGCCACGATGGCTTCAGGGTCGAAGCACAAAAAGTTCCACCTTCAAAATTATCTATAACTAATATATAAAAATGAGATGGTTTATGTCTGTGTGTTACTCAATCACCCAAGAATCACTAATCCGATTTAGATGAAATTTTGCATGGTTATTTACCTGGTCAACTTCTAGACCACTTTTGATTTCCATATTTTGCACTATTTACAGATGGCAATTATTTGAGTGACATCACTACACCCTTTGGCTTTAACTGTTACCGTCACATTTTAATTTATTCATGTCCCGTAGTGAAGCAAGGGTACTTCAGCCAGTTATTAATATAATATGTACTAATTAAATATTTTCTTTGTTGCAGACCGGCAAACACTTTCACCGCACGTCACTCCTCATCAAAGCCTTCAACCACAAGTTTAGATTGGACTTGGAGCTTAACACGTGAGTACCGAACTTTTTGTCGAAACCTCAAAGTTACCGATCGTTGACTAATCCATGTGAGAGACTTCCAAAACTTTTCAAAATTTAATTGTACAAACCCTTCTGTAATTAACTTAATTAACGTTAATTAACTGTATAGACTTTTCTGTAAGTCTCATTTTTATAGCGTGAAGAGCTTGAGAGGGATAGTTTTTGGTTACATATAAAGTAAAGCCCTTGAGAATTTTGTCGTTGTTTCAAATAACGACAATAATATTAATATATAATGAATTTTGTGATAAAAAACTGTTTTTGAAATTAACTTTTGAGTTTTGTTCAAAATTTAATCTATGCAGCCACCCATTACATAACTGTTATATAGTTAATAGTTTAGTTAACAATAGACTTTACTGACTATCAAAGCGCTTCATTAATGGTGTTTATAATAGTTTTGTGAAATAATTACTTTAGTTTAATATCATTTACGTACAAAGCCTATTATGAAGTCATTAAAAACTTATTCTATTAATATCATATTGAAATTTCAAAAACGGCTGCTCTCTAACAAATTTTGTCAATTTTGTCGTAACTATAAACTATAAATATTATATTAGCAGTAAAATATGAAACATTTAACACTTACTTTGCTATCTTTCTTCAATATCTACTTCTAATGTTTTATTAAATATTTCTTATCGGCGAAATTTTTCCCCGTAAAAAATCTATTTCCATTTCTACTACATTATTATTGCTATGAAATTATATGTTTTTTTCGGGTTCGGGTGTCTCAGATTATTTTCACAAAACTATTATTATAATGCGTTCAGATGTTTTGTGATTTTTTACGAACTTAACAATAAAAAAGGTGAATCAAACATCTAATGAAAGTAGTCAATCTATCTTACCTGTATGCTACCATTACACGTTCATGTTATATGTTACAGCGTGGAGTCTTAAAATCCTAAAAAAAAACTATTGTATCAAATTAATTAAATTCGCATACTTGAAACATTTAAAATCTGATGGTAGAGCTCTTTGTGGTTCGACTCCGGAAGCACCACCGCGACACCTATTTCTGCCTAATACCAGCAGTGTTATGCGCTGTTGTGTTCTGGTTTGAACGGTGTGGTAAGGGAGACATACTTTTCCGAGGCATTCCATCTTAATCCTCAGGGGTAGCCAACGTATCTGCGCTAACCTTAGGTTAGACTTTGATCTTACCAAGGGTTTATTACAGATGTCTATGGGTAGCAGTAGTTACCATCAGGTGGGTTGCAAGCTCGTTTGCTACTTCTATACTTAAAAAAAAAAAAAAAACAATTTATCAAGACAAAATACCATTACGTTTAACAAGTGCTGTTACACTACATGATTTTATATTAATCGTCTATCGCGAAATTGATAAATTTTAATATATCACAAGTATTCACGACACTTTAGGTTGTATTAGAAATTAATAAAATTAATTCAATTATCTATACTAATATTATAAAGCTGAAGAGTTTGTTTGTTTGTTTGAACGCGCTAATCTCAGGAACTACTGGTCCGATTTGAAAAATTCTTTCGGTGTTAGATAGCCCATTTATCGAGGAAGGCTATATATCATTACGCTAAGACCAATAGGAGCGGAGCACCAATAAAGAATGTTTCAAAATCGGTTTTTTTTTTTCTTATGAGAGCTTCCGCTGCATGCGCTACGTAAACGGTTAGAGTTTCGTAAAAAATATATATGACAGAATTGATCCCCTTTAAAAGTTCTAAAAAAAAGTCAGCGACAGCGTATTTCTATCTTTTCAGGTAAACTAACTGTACCCTTGCTACTATTTGCTAACCAAATTTGTTCCAAAATAATGTATTATTTGCGAAGTTGTTTTTATAAATGTGATATTTATTCTTATCCAAATAAATACATAAATTAGTTTTCTTTGTAGTGACTAATACGCGGGTGAAACCGTGGAGCGCAGCTAGTTAAAAATAATTATCACTGCTTTACGA
>MOOZ01000245.1:975156-986803 GCA_002930495.1 Cecropterus lyciades | reverse complement strand
AAACTAATTTGCGAGCCGCACGGGACCGGCGACTGAGTGCTTTATTGAATGAATGAATGAACGCTCCAGATTCGTGACACAGATCTCCGATATTACAGAATAGAGCTGAAGCGCGCGACTTCGGTCTAATACACTAACGTAAACCGTGCAGTTTTAATAGGTAAAAATATTACTCAGTGGTCTTTGTCTTTGATACAGCCCTAATGTCTAATAAAATTGGTTCTGATTTTGCCAAAGATACACCTACCATACAGTAAAATAAAAAATAAAAAGTACTGCTCATTGTCGTATCATTTAAACTTTAATATGATTTGAAACACTTTAATTTCCAAACATATATCTCATACTTATCTAAATTCATTGTTGACTATTGTAACAAACGACCTTATTGACTTCCTGGGTGAAAAATGCTGCCTGTGGACAACACTAGCTGTACCAACTAAAATAAATTTGAATAACGGTGGCGCCATCTGTCGAAAATTGGTCGTACCAACTCAGAAACCTTAATGAGCTCATGCACAAGAACTTTACTAAAGATATACAGACAAACATGCATTTTTATATATATAGATAGAAGCCGATTTATGTATAGAAGCCGATAGTACATACCTGGAGGTAACATTTAATCTTTATTTTATGGAAATCAAGCTACTCTATTATAAGTTAATACAATTTTAATTTATGTAATATTTTTTTTAAAGGAGGTGAAACCGCGTGGCACAACACATTGATGTAACGCAAGCAAGGTTACAAGACTAGTGACTAAGTAAAGTAAAGCGACAGAGGCGTGATAATTCCGACTGAACGCGAATTTTCATCTATTCCGATTCGACGTGAATTTTCCAAATGCAACCACAAATCCTGGCGTTTATGAGCTGAGGTCAGGGTTCAGTGGTCGCCGAACGTCATTTGGTTAAGTGCGCAACTTACACTGAACTGTGATTTATAACTTTCGAACGTGTCGGGTAAAGTTTGGATTGGGTAGAAAACTAAAATTTATAGAAACTCGTGGCCAATATCGGTCAAATATTGGTGAATATGGAAAATTTAATATAATTTATTGCTGACCACAAAGAAAATATTCCTATTTCAATGTTAGTTATCACGGCTTAAGTAATGTATTACTTTTCACTGTATTTTCATAAAAAAAAAATCAAAATAGCGTGAAGCAGTTCTTGCGTTTCATTGAAAGGGTGTGGTTGTCGACACACTTATATATGAGACGACCATCTCAGTCTCGGGAGTAGCAACGCTAATCTGTGATCGACTTCCGATAGAAAGCCTATTCTATATGAAGTTGCTTACAGATGTCCATCAGCGGCAGTAACCACTTACCATCAGGTGGATTGCATGCTCGTATAATATTAGGTAACGCCAAAGTTGGTTCAAACATGTAGTGCAATTATTGGTCCAAATATTTGGCCAAGCTCAATATTTGCCACGTTAACACCTTACTTTGACATTTTCCAATCGTCCCCACCCTGCACGAATATACCCGAACGTGATCTATGGCCTACGACCCCCGCTTCCGAATTTAAACGCGGGCAGTTAATCTTCGTTATCTTATTAGATCTCATGCCGAGAGGCGGTTTATTTTCGGCCTTCTACTTAGATTGTAGTGGAACGAATTGATATTTTTGTAACTAATATCGTAGTTTTTTACTCTGGTAAAGACACAGCTAACATGATGTTACGTAGTCACTAGTCCATAGACATCATAACAAATTTATATACAACTAGCAGATCGCCACGGTTTCACCCGCGCTTAAAAATGCCTAATAACGTGAATGATTTGGTGAATTGAGTTCCTGTATGGGAGGGGTCCACCCCCCTTTCCCGCTTAGAAGGCTTCTTAATCTTTTAAGAAGGGGGATATAAATGCCCATAAATAAGTCGAAACCTGACATGAAAAGTCCTGCTATTTCAGAATTCTATCACCCCCCCGCCCCTATAAGGTCATCGTTGGACTTAAGTACACGTTATATTACATACACTTTGGTCCTAGCATTTCTGAAATTTTACAACTGCCCTTGATTTACTTGAAACAGATTGTTTACATATAACATATAATTAACAAAATGTTTGATCAAGTCAACTAATAAGCAGGTAAAATTTGCGAATGCACAGAGCAAAGTAAACTAATGTAGGTACTACAGTCTCTCGTGTTTCTACTTCTCGGCTTTACATCTGCACGCGTAGATAAATATATAAACAGATAATGGTGAAACTCTTCGTGCGCGAGTAAGACTCGCACCTGGGCAGTTTTTTTCTCTCTTTACATTTTTGTACATACATCTATTTACATTTTATTGCTTTAGTAAATAAAAAAATGTAGATTTAAAAGAGTATATATTTCTTAAAATATGCTACTTAAAACTTCCATAACTGGAATTGTTTCATTATTCAAAACTTAAAAACAAAGAATTATATTACAATCTACAACTTTAGTTATTTTTTACATTCTTTTACATACATTTTATGCTGCTTTTTGACAATGCAGGTATTGGAACAGTTTTGTATATGAAATTATTTATTTGGATAAAGATTAATATGAAAGTATGGTTATCAAAATATAATTTTAGTCAGCTTTTTTATTAACTTTTTAAATGTAAAAAGTGGTTGTAGTGACATAACTACAATAATTGGACATATAGCATCGTGCGGTTTTGTGTATTTGTGTATATCGTAGTACATTTTTGTTATATCGCCTATAGTTTTCGCAGCGTACACGATGAAAATAATTTTTAAGAATTTTTTTTACACCTTGTTTCACATTACAGAAGTTTTAGCAAGGATCCCTTATTTTTTCTACTAATATTTAGCCATATTTAGCCTATGTTACTAAAACCTTCCACATAAATCACTTTTTCTATTGTTGAAAACTGTATAAAAATCCGTTTGGTAGTTTTCGAGTTTCACTTTCAGACAGACAGAAAGACACGGCTGGGGACTTCATTTTATAATATTTATATAAAAATCAAACAAACACATTCCCCCCCTCCCCCTTTTGAGGCACTCAGGCTTGTATTATTTTTGATGTGAAACATCAATAGGCGCACGTAAACCTTATTGATGGCGTGGTGATCGCCACTCTTTATTTATTTTAGTGTCATCTGTTATATATTTTCAGAACTATTAAATATCGAACAAAACTAAGCGGGGTGCTGTGTTATTCGACGTAGTGCGGGGTACGTTCGAAGGTGGCGTTATTTTCATTATGCTATATATTTAGTTCCTGTCGCAATCGTGTCTTTTATGCATATTACTTGTACGAACACGATGTTTCGATGTTAATTTTTGTTTACAAGTGGATTGATCAGAAATATCAGAATCTTGAAAGGGGACATTTGAAGGTAGGAGAACTCTTTGTAGTTCGACTCCAGAAACACCACCGCCACACCTATTTCTGCCTAATAATAATAGTGTTATGCACTGCTGTGTTCTGTTATGAAGAATCTGGTAAGGGAAACATACTTATGCGAGGCGTTACTTAGTCCTCAGGGGAAGCAACGCATCTGTGGGTAACTTCAGGTAAGACTTATCTAGAGTTGATTACAGATCCCCATAGGTGGCAGTTGCCACTTATTATTAGGTGAACTGCATGCTCGTTTCGTTCTTCCATATTATAAAAAATACCTTGCATTTACTCTTGTATATTCCATGATACGCAAGATTACGCATACACGTAATAATATTATTGATAAATTGATTAAATAATTTAAAATTGATTATTCCTTGTACACAGTAAAGGATATTCTAATTTTACTGCAGTGACCACTAAATTGACACAAAATAGACTTTTAAAGTTAAAATAAACATATGCTAATATTGTTAATATAGGTATTATACTAAGCTAAACACAAAGTAAAGCTACCAGTCTGACCGGTACTTTAGAACCGCCAACCGCGTATCTGCCTATTAAGAAAAAAACTTTCACAATATTTTCACGAAGCGCTCAGCAAATGCGTCTAGGCTAAAGATGTTTCTTTATAAAAACAGGCGGAGTGGGCCGTGGGCGGTGGTAAGCGATTTATAATTTGGCTCGTTTGCTGCTAATTTACGGCCTCTTTATCAGCGGTTTAAAGGGCGCCATATTTCTCGAATATTTATGCAGTCGCCCTCTGGTGGCGGTTCGCGGAACTCGTGGTGGGCGGGAGACGCTAATTTGTATAACGTTTACTCCACTTTAATACGGATTACCTTGTGAACTGTAATACTTAGTAATTTTGCGATTCCTGGTTTTTTCGTAAGTCAAATACAAGTGTAACATTATTTGCTCAAAATTGTCAAAAATGATGTATCAAAATGAGGAATAGCGTATCAATAAATATAATAATGACCTGTTCTCGCCTTAGAAATCAAATTAATTATATATAAATTTACTACTTACTTTTAGATTTGCATTCCTAAACTAACTAACAACCAATCGCGACTTTCTGTTATAGACATTAGTTTAAATACATTATTTGATATGGAAATGTGCGTGACCTCAAGACCATATCAAACCTTTGAAAATTACTTATTTATTACCTTTATTACTTCCTTATTACCTTTTTAATTACCTTTGAAACATATAGGAATAGTAACCAAAACAAGATATAAATCCAAGAAATTTTAATAAAATAAATAAACGTTATAAACATACATAAATGGTTCTTCAAATACACCGCTCACACACACTTGCACACACGTACGCACACAAAAGTGCCAGCGTAGAGACAGAAAGTGTGAAAGAAAAAAAAACTGACAGACACACTCTTGCATGCAAAGACGTAGAACAAATATGGTTCCCCCGAAGAGGTGCCACCGGCACACCTATTTCTAGCAAAAAAAATAGTTCTTGGTTGATAGATGCGATTGAAGGGTGTTGGTTGGTTACCAGCTCACTTGATTCATATTCATATGAGGCGACCATCTTGGCCTTTGGGAGTAGCAACTGTTATTGACTTTTTTTTTATAGTATGGAAGTAGCAAACGAGCATGCAGCCTACCTGCTGGTAAGTAGCTACTGCCGCCCATGGACATCTGTAATCAACCCTAGGTAAGATCAAAGTTTCACCTAAGGTGAGCCACAGATGCGTTGCTACCCCTGAGGACTAAGATGGAATGCTTCCCTTACCACACCCTTCAGACCAGAACACAGCAGCGCATAACACTTCTGTTATTAGGCAGAAATAGGTGTAGCGGTGGTGCTTCCGGAGTCGAACAACAACGAGTTCTACCACCTTCAAACTTCAGTAGAACCCTTTTTCTATAAACAGTTGTACATGGGTGGCAGAGTCCACTTAGGGCTACCATCAGATCTGCTTGCTCGTTTGTTACTTCATGTTATAAAGAAACATCTTCCTTCCATGAAGAAGTTTATGTATGAATTTTAATATAATATGTACCGGGTACTCACGACATCGTCATATCGTTTTTAAATTTCCTTTTTCGACCCAGGCTTATGGATCGTAGTCACGTTGAAACTGTTTTGTGAATTTCGCCGTGACCACGATCCATGTAACTGGGTCGAAATATCGGCAAAAAGATATTCAAAAACCGCGTATCCTGAGCACCAAAACCGCGTATCCTGAGCACCCGTTTCATATAAAAAAGTATAAATTTCGCTATAATATTAGTCTAAAATCATATATATGAACTCACACGTTATATTAATAGTTTGAAAACAGATAAGCAATGCTAAACGACCTCAAACCGAATCGCAATGAATTTTTAAACGCGGCAATGGATCGTCAAACAATGAGTCGGATTTGCGACATTAACTATTCAGTGCATCGTTGCAGTCATGACGTTACGGGTATTTGAGCTAACTTTGGCCAAACTAATTTGTTCAAAGTTTGGCATAGAATTTTCTATGCATTTTAGGTAGAACAATTTCATGGACACATCGCAGATGTTTGAACAAGTAACGTTGTTAAAAATCATGAGACTAAAAACCTGACTGCTGACTGGCAAACATCTTAGTACTCGTTAATGACTTCAGGTAGAATCCCTGTTCTATAGACTACAGACTACAGGATCATGTAAACTGCAGGACGAGACAAGGTTATAGAACAAGACACCACCACCACAACTATGTCTGTCTTAATATAACAGCGTTAAACGCTACTATGTTCTAATATATAAGGTGTCGTAAGGTAATATATGAAATCTTTTTAATCATATACGTAGATGAAAAATATTTTGCACATTTTTTAATAAAATTTGCATAATGTGAACAATGTACCAACTCAGAGCAGCACCGCATGCGAAATATCGTCTTAAATAAATAATTTGTCAGATTCCTTATCTCTCCCCTACATTATGCTCCTTTATTGCTTTTCAGAAGTTCAATGAAACCCGTCATAAGAATGATTGGGGCCATTCAAAATCACTTTCCGTAGAGCGATAAAACGCAACGATATATCTTGGCGATAGCGCCAAATGCGCTGTTCTGATCGCGGATGATACTGGCCATTTGTCAAATCCATATGAAAAGTTGTTGACTTTAATTTGTATCTAGCTTTCGGAGCACGATTTCCCGACTTACTGACTATGCCATGTGGTTGTTGAGTATCTGCCCGGACAAAGAAGATACCTTTGAGACCCAAATTATCCTTATCTCTCTCCCCCACCTCTCCCCCATACCGCTGACACGGCCGTAGTATGTAGATGTAGATGTTGTAGGTATTGTCTAAGGGGCAAAATCCAGGAGGCTTTTTCTTGATTCTTTTAGAAAGTTCTATTTATAACATTTCGTTTTGGTTGTTCAGGTACACATCCTTTTAAATCCAAAAATATTTAATTTATAAAAATATTCGAATCCCGAAGATGAAATACTCCCATATATGTACTGCTACCTACAAACTATCATACATAATAATTTAAACCACCTTATCATTCGTAAAAAAAAATCCATTTAGTCACCTTACCCTTCGACTCCCAACGCATTTATTTGCAAAGTAATATTTAATTTACCCGGTGCCCGAAGATGGCATAAAATACCCATTTTCCCACATTCATTTCCCACATTGCCAGCCGGCGTGTACCGAGCTGTCCCGTCCCTTTGTCACTGTCACGATGACGGATCGCGATCGTTCGATCGGGACACCTCGTGACCCACGGCCTTGCCGGCCCTCGGCCCTAAATGGCCTAAACTCAGAGGTGAATCGTTGTAGATTTGGATAAATTCAGGCGAGCAATTGAATAAAGCACGATTTTAACCGACTCCCTAAACGAAAGTAGTTATCCATTCGGCGTGAAAATTTTTAACAAACTCATAATGGTCCAATTGCGCTTTGCACTTATCTATCTTTTGGGGAGCAATCGTGTATAAATTGCGGATCTTTCCCAATGCAGATTGTATGGATAGCGGTTCCCGTGACTAATGTCGCGATCCAAAAAGGGATTAGACAAATAGTTTAAATATATCTTAACACGTTGCTTTAAAATTTAAAATTAAGTGAAATCGCGAGTCTGGGAATTGAAGTTGCGATCCAGGAACCATAGATATTTCTGAATTAAAAAGTATCATATGTTTCGCAATTTAAATTTTCTCATCTATATTTTCTTTGCTTAAAATCTCAGTCATTAACGATCCTCAGTGGTCACAATCAAACAGTTTTCATAATATATGTGAACTATAAGCGATAACTCCTTTTGTATACTTTTAAAATTGTATTTTCCATTGTCGTTTCTATTTTATTGCATTAGTACAACAGTGTATTCATTATTGCAGTTAGCGATAAGAACGAGAAAGAACATGCCCTGTTAAGAAATGACTCCATCACATAAATCCATCCAAGATCAACACAGATCCAAGATGTCTGTACATAATCGTCAGAGGTCACAACACGTCTGACAACTTAAGATGCCTCTTCACTACTGCAACATGAAAAGACACTAGAATTTTATTTACTTGTAAATATAAAACAACTCTAACCTTACATACAACACTGTCCCGAGTCCGCCTTAACAACCATCTGTCACACCAACGCCGCCATCCATATCCCTTTTGTTAATAAATAAACAGGATCCGCGCAAATCGACTGCACTCTAAAAGCCCCGCGATTTATATCCGATTGTTTCCCGAAAGATAGATAAGACGATCTTCTGGGGGAACGACTTAGCGCGCAGCCCTGTTCGATAGCGTAGCGATGGATATTTTTTTTATAAAATTAAAGTAGCAAACGAGCATACAGTCCACCTGATGATGGTAAGAGATCACTATCATCTATAGACATTTGTAAAAAAATTCAAATAAAACAGGGTAGTATACAGGCAGTCCTCGACTTACGTCGTTTCGATTTACATCGTTTCGAGTTACGTTGAACAATTTTTTGACACTATTCCTCAAACATACGATCAATTGTTTCGATTTCCGGCATAGGAGAATTCATTTTTCGCGAGGTCAAACGTCGAATTTCTCTTGTTAGTTTATTGTCAACGGACAATCAAGACGTAATACATACAAAGTTTATTTGCATCTTTTTTAGTTTTATTTTTTATTTTTATTATTATTTAAGTGAATATGAATCTGAATTTATGTCACCAAAACAAGACAGTAATAGTAAAGTGTGGAAGAAAGTAAGAAAGACAATTACAATGGAGGTGTAATTTAAGATTATAAAAACTGAAAGATCAAACCTACCATCAAAATTTCATAAGTAAATAATCATTTTAAGAACTTACTTTGGATAATAATGCATATCTTTTGTTTCAAATGCAATTTTCATTTAAATTTTTAGCCCTTGTTGGAACTTGTTATAACGTAACCCTTTTTTGTATGTAAACATAAGAAAAAGTAAGTCTCGACTTACGTCGTTTCGATTTACGTCGCGTATTTCGCGAACCTAACATGCCGTAAGTACGAGGACTGCATGTATATGAATTCACTAGCGCTATACTTCTCTTGAGGACCTCCATCGTCGAACTATTCTCGTTCTAACTCGGCTACAAACTATGACAAGTAAATTATAATGACAACAAAAATTCTGCGTTATCCACCCGTGGGTACTTTGAAGGAAATAAAGAACTTTAATATAACTTCTCAACGTGACATTTCTCCATTTGTTGCCATTGTATATCTTGCATCCAGTCTCTCGCTTCATTGTCAGCAATAGAACCAGAACATAGAATCGAACAAGGATATAACTTAGATGGAAGTGGCTGCATTCACCTCGAACGCACCTGGACCTTATTTATGGACAACGCAAATGGCGCTATCAATATTTTTTGCGTCCATTGTCTAAGATATGTTTTGCAGCTGTTCCAGTTTTATAGTGATTGTGGAAATAAGAATAATGTATTATTTAGTTGTTCGAAATATGTGCCGTTATCTGTATTTATATAAATAGAACACTTGAATTGAACACTTAAATAGTCTGAAACTTAGATTTAAAACAAGAAACGAATCTTTTTTAATAATATTGAAGTATCAAACGATCATGAAGTCCTTCTGATGGTAAGTGGCTCCTGCCGCCCATGGACATCTATAATCAACCCCAGAAAAGACCAGAGTCTTAACTGAGATAGGCTACAAATGCGTTGCTACTCCTGAGGACTAAGTTGGAACGCCTCGGATAAGTATGTCTCCCTTACGACACCCTTCAGACTAAAATATAGCAGTGCCTAACAGTATTGTTATTAAGCAGAAATAGGTACTGCGGTGATACTTTCAGAGTGGCACCACAAAAGCATACATAAGCAGCACACTGATCTAGCTCGAAGGGTATAGCAAGGCAAAAAAATACACATAATGCCTCCACACCTATATCTTTCTTTCTGTCGAAAGGGCAAGGGACATATACTTATTCAACATGTTCCAACTTAGTCCTCAGGGGTACAAATCTGTGGCCAACTTAAAGTAAAGCGAGAGTCTGATCTTGGGTGTATTACACGTTGCCCATGGCAACAGTAGACTATCAGGTAGACTGCAAGCTCGTTTGCTATTTCTGTATAATAAAAATGATTAATATGACTACGAAAACAGATAAAAATCCAATCATATTATGTAAGGATAATATATATCTTCCCGTCGGAATATCAGGAACTTTGGTGTCAGGCATTATAATCTTGCCTATACTTCCCCAACTTATGCAACATTTAATCCACAACGGACCCCGTATTATTTGAGACTATTCCCAACTAGCAAAGTTAGGTTAGTGACGGCCACTTAGCTCGACCAAAAGCATGTGTTCGACTCGGTATGCTTATTACCATCGACAGTATGTGCGGAAGTTTCGAATACAGCGTAATGCGATGACCGTACAGTATGTTATCTACTTTGGTTGGTACGAGTATGTTCTCCACTTGATTTTGCTTTACACTTATTGTGAGATTGACTAAAATGAAAGTGCGGTTGTAATTCAAAATAAAAAAAATATACACCGAATTCTATACCACAAAAAAGTAAAAAAATAATTTAAATATACGTTGGTTTCTTACATACACAGTACATACATAGTACATAGTCCCGCAGTCGGCGCTCAACATATTTTGCTAGATTACTACGACGAACCTATGTCCTACAAGTATATGAGCAATTTTTACATTTTGTGTGTTTGTTCGTTTGTTATGGCTTATCTCCGACTGGATCGATTTTGAGATGGCTACTTGAGTTTGAAAAAAAATATTTAGAGATCCGCCAAAAAAATTAAAACCCCAGAATACGCGTGCGCGTGAATACTCCACGCCTACTCATCCCACGTCGCCGGCGTTAAAGTCGCTTTGAAAAAATGGTTTTTGTTCGAAATATAAAAGGTCTAATATTTCAGTTATAACTAAGTACTTATGTCAAATTTTCAAACGCGAATCAAACCGCGAAGCACAGCTAGTCAATACTATAACTTGTTATTTTTTGTCCAATTATTATACAATTAATATTCACGATTCACTAAGATATGCCGTTCCATGACCCTGAGACCAAAGAGCAAAAGCAGATGATACATAATATTATGTTTTCTACATACGAAACGGGATCTGAATTAAAAGTGAAAGAATGTCTAGAATCCCTTAAATTTTCCCAAACACAAATTCAGTGCATTAATACCCAAAAGCTAAAAGCTAGAGGTGTGCAAATATCGTTCGAATCGAAAAATAATATTCGATTCGGAACGAATAATTAGTAAGTTTGAATTATTCGCACATCCCTACTTAAAGCTCTCCTCCTTGTACCCACTTTAAATTTTCCAAACCCCATTTATGGTGTGTCAATGAATCCGACCTCTGCGGAAACCTAAAATATTATCGTAACTAACAGATGGTGGTACATCATTTCGATTAAGATCCCCCATATATTGATATAATATATAGGTAACAGACGTGATTTATTTAAGTAAAGCGAAAACACGACATTCCATCGTAACTCTTCTTTGAGTTTCAATTTAATCTCTTAACTATTGTTAATCTATTAATTCAAAGGAACAAGTGATCAAAGTGAATCGTCCTTCAGACGATTTGTCAAAAGTTCATTAAACGGTTGACCTAATTGGGGCGACGCTTAGGGGGTTTTTGCCCCCGAAGTTGGGGCAAATCCTCAATAACACAACTGTTTGAACAGCCCACAGGAGTCGATAAAGGATCGCGTATAATGAGTGGCGGGGTTTAGGATATGCAAACAAAAATATGTGTGGGCATTTAATGTTAATATTTTGTTTAATGTAGG
>MOOZ01000245.1:951671-965210 GCA_002930495.1 Cecropterus lyciades | reverse complement strand
AGTTACTTATCATACGTGTGATCTTACGTACCTTGCCCGTCTCATACCTTGCATTTTGCAAAACTACCCACATTGTAAATCTTAAGTATTATGATCATACCAAGTATAGAATACTTGAACGCATGCCGAATATTGTGTTTAATTTTAAGATTAGATAATTTCTCATTATAAGTGAATGTAATTTCTTATGAGAATAAAGTTCTTAAACCTGAACCTGATTTTAATTATTCTTACATTTTTTAATATATATTTTACTTTGAGTTTATGTCTTATTTTAATTAAATATGTAATTATAATTATTAATAATATATACATATTTATAAAAAGTACCTATTATTATTGAAAACATCGTTTTATGAAAAAGAAATAACTTTTAATCCGTAAATTATAACCAACTTTTTATATAGGCTCTAGCAGTTAATTATTCTGTGGTTTCCCTTCCATGTGACGAAGCAATGACTTTAATTAAGCCGTTTGAGAGGCATTGTGGAGTTTTACCGAATTCGCATTGAATTTTTCGTCGTAAAAATTATTTTCGGCCTAGTATTGAGTTGCGAAGTCGTTATCTACGTTTGTTTTCTAATGATTTCGCGTTCATTCATTTCGTTTGTTTGTGATTCGTTTCGCCAACAAATCGGCGAGAATGGCGCAAATTGAACGGTCAGAATGAGAACAGGTAGAATAAACGTAATCAGAGACAATTTGGCCACGGACAGGTTTTCAACATTGTTATGATTTACGATATAAAAAATATTGTGTTCCATCATTCAATCTTTATTTATCTACCTATCGTTTCTTTTTACTTATTTTTTGTACTTTTATTATTTCGAAGAGTTTTAACTTCAGAATCATGTTAATTATATGGAAGTAATCTAAATAATATAATTTATTTATTAATCCTTGCTTAACTTAAAAAAAACTTATGCTATTTTATAAACTATTAAGAAGAAGTTTATTATATATTTATACGGACGGCCTACCCGAAGTCAATAAAAAATATCTATACTCATATTAATTACATTCACTGTAACTTAAACAAAAACGTTAACATTGATTAGAAACTTTTAAGCTCATCGTTACAGCAACAGCTAGGTTGGCTCGCGGGCGATTGTCCAAAAATGCTCCATCATTAACAAACAAATTGTCGTAGGTGGTAAACCTACTAAATAATCACGCAGACTAACAAAAATCTAAGCTTTTTAAGCATCTTACCCGGCACCTCAACACTACACTAACAGCAATTAACGTATATATCGATTTGTTTCAGCAGAAACACCCACATGTGATCTTCGAAGCGCGGACAAAGTCGAACAAGGGGTGCGCTAACAAGCTGGACTACAGGCCGAAGACGCGCCGCACGAAGCACCTATCCTTCATCGAGAGGCTGCGGGACCCCGGGAGCCTAGCGTAAGTTCCTCCGACATCTTAGGGCAAAACCTTTTTTTTTATAATATAGCAAACGAGCCACTGCTTCCCATGGACATCTAAAATCAAACCTACAACCTGTGTTCTGGTCTGAAGGGTGTGTGGTCAGGGAGACATACTTTTCCGAGGCATTCCATCTTAGTCCTCAGGGTAGCAACGCATCTGTGACCTTAGGTGAGAGATTGGTAGGATCCCATCGGATAAGTATACGTCCTTTACCACAACAAAGAAGCACTTTACACTGCCGTTATCAACCAGAAGCTGCTGTTATGTAGCATTATCATTAAATAAAGTTGATCAGTTTTCCAAACATCAATATAAGTTTGTTTTTGTCCAGATTTTTCACTTTCTTAGTTTAAAAAGTCAGAGGACGGGGACATTTTACATTTGTAAGGGCTTACCTCTCAAACAATCGACTTTGAGAAAAAATGGTTTTAGAAACCTCAATGTCATTTTTAAAGACCTTTCTATAGACATCCCACACGTGTAAAAATCATCAATTTTTTTTGAGTTTCTGTTCCATGTATGGGGAGCCCCCCTAATTTTAATATATTTTTTATTTTTGTACATAATTCGGAAAGCGGTTTCCAGAATACACTTATCTACCAAGTTTCAACTCTATAGTCTTTATAGTTTCCGAATAAGGTTGCTATGACATACGGACAGACAGACAGACAGACATGACGAATCTATAAGGGTTCCGATTTTTGCCATTTGGCTACGGAACCCTAAAAAAGTATGGCGTTGGTTCCTTTGGAGTCGAACAAAAATATGAATAAAATTGAAGTGTCGTTTTTTATATCAAAGTAATAGCTTTTTACCAAATGCATATGGATGTATTTACGATACTGATACCAAAACATCCTTTACTAAAAAATTTGTCTGTCTGTCTGCCTGTCTGTTTGTTCTAGATAATCTCTGAAACCGCTGGACCGATTTTGACGGAACTTTCTCTGTTGGATAGTTTGTGTCGTAAGGCGTAACTTAGGCTACTTCTATTTTTGAAAATAGAATTTTAAAAAACCTTAGATACCGTGCGCGCTTTACGCGCACGCAACCGCCGTCAATTGCCGTTAATTTCAGTTGCTATCAATCTTCTCTGAAACAATACTTTAATGTTAAAATTCTATAGCGTCTAAAATTTCGACTATATGTAACTATGTCAAGTTAGATTTTTTAAACGCGGGTATAACCGCGAGGCTCAGCTAGTAAATAATAAATGGATTAAAGACTTTAGCATACATTTAATGAGTAGATAGGTAAATTCCTTTCGTGTCTGAAGATCGGAACATCCTAAACATTTCGGTCCCACGAGAGCCCTACAATATTCTGTGGCGAGGATGACTAGTATTCCTCGGTGAAGTCCTTGGATAGCCATTTAAATACTGCTATCGAATATATAAGAAAAGATTGATTCTTGTAAACTATTACGATACTTATCCTTATTTATACGCAATAATTACACGCATAAACATTCGAAAAAAGATAAAAATTACTACGCTATTAGCTACTAGCTACAATATTAGGTTGTCAAGTGAAGAGGAAACAGCATCAGTGAAGTCCCACGTCGTGTCACGTCGGGACACGTCACGTGCCGAGGACACGTGTCACGCGCACGGTGCTCGCGTCACGGGACCGTGCCGTCGGTGTCGTGACGTTTGTACTTCATGTTGTATATTAATGTTTTCATATCAAACGCACATTTATTTATTTATTTGAAACATCTTAAAGTAAGGGTTATGGTGGTGAACTTAATGTCTTACAATTATACTGTCTTTGAAGACCCGCGTGCAGCGATTTCATCGTGCCGGTTTACATCCATTGGGTTCCGGGTTCAATCCCCGGGTTCAATCAAGAATAATTTGATGTTTCAGAAAATTTGGGTGAGAAAAAATCAATAGCAAATAACATGTTATTATTCTGTTATATATTAAAATATAACTTTGTCCTTTATGGACTTTGAGTAAATTTGTATATCTACCCTGCTCTACTTTGAGTAAATTTGTATACCCATTTCTCCGCCAATCTCTATTAAATGCAATGCTTTGTGTATTGTGTTGATAAATATCAAGTAACAATAACATTATTATGAAATTGCAACGCAGAAAGTCAACTTTTTCAAGGGAATCAGCGGTTGCACGGTAAAAATAATACCACATAAATGAATCATAATTCGACAATAAATCACGACGCAAGTGAATAATGCAGGGCGAAAGTTCCCGAGCTCCCGAAGTCACCGCACAATACAAACTTCCTAACGAATTCCGTCCGCGCGGAAAAAATATTCGCAAATACATAATTTACTGAATATTTGAACGCGGTGTTGCGGGGAATTATATTCAATTTGAGTTCCCGCACTGACCTGCTTAAATAATTTGACACCTTCGGATTTAGTAGGCAGCGAACTGGGTCTTTGACAAAACCTTAGGCTAGTTTTGGATGGAGTACCATACATTAGGTCATGCTGCAACCCTTTTTACGCTCTATAGCTGAATACGGGTCTCTCTTCACAACTGGGTGACACCTGTAGCGTACTACACCACGCTGTTCCAATGCATGATAGATGAAGGGTTGTTCCCTGTTCGTACCATAAAATAAAGACACACTCATACTCCGTTGAATAATTAGGAACACAAAGTTAAATTAGAGGTTTTGTGGTTATCGGCTCATTTTCATATGAGGTGGTCATCTTAATAACTAGCAACGCGTCTGTAATAGAAATGTATATGACAATGTTTACAGACGTCCATGGGCAGCATGAATCACTAACCATAAAATGAACTGCATACTCCTTTGTTCAATCTTATAGAAAAAAGAATAGGACTGCCACAATGGACTAGACTATATATGATAATATTGACAAATTTTCCATTAAGTATACTTAAGAAAAACTAAGTTTCAGAATAAGTTAAGCGTTAAGATCAGACAATCTTCAGCAAGCCGTCCTTGAATACAAAGAACCTGACCCAAAACCGTTGGCTAGGATATCTACAAATTGGGCTCAACTGAATGATTTATAGCCAACACCCCGCGGATTTGACTCACAATGGCCGTGCGGTTGTATGCCTGTATCAATAATTGTAGATTATCCGTCCGAAAACTGGAATTTAGATCTAGGATTTCTTCTAAAGTGTGGTTAATAGAGATGAGTCTGAAAAGTGAAACATTGGAAATCTGATCTTGAATTTCTTAATATCTGATTCGCGTTTTTGTACTACATTATCCCAATGTAAATATTATTTTAATATACTATAGTGTGGTTAGCAAAGGAGGATGGAAGTATTATATACAGCATCAATAAAATCATTCTTTTTTTTTCTTATGTAGCAATTAAAGAGCTATAATGATAATAACAATAAAATAGCATAAATTTACTAAGACACAGAACAACAGACAAAGACAAAGCAGGTCAATACCTTATTGTTTATCAACTGGTATATTATATTTTATAGTAGTTGTTGATTTTATATATTATTAGAGTTCACGATAGAGAAGAAAACCTTATATTCGTGTTATCAATAAAGAAGGAATTTTTACCACCAGAGGAAAACTAATATTTATAAATGATAGTCAACTTTTTCGACCTCTTAAACGTAGATCATTTAGATTCGAGAGTTCGCCGAACGGAAAACGTCAAAGGAATCATTAAAATATCCTCCGGGAGCATCAAAGCAGGAATGAGGCCTTATCGTAGGGCGATTGGACCCTCAGATACGTTGTAAATTTCGCGTTAAACGCCTCATTCAGAGGTTATAGATGAAGATATTTTGATAGATCACGGGACTTCTGAATCAATGCTTCTCTTTAAAGACCAAATCGCTGATTGTACGGGATTTTAGAGAAATGGTTAGTGAATTTAACGCGGTGATTGGGCTTGGGATGATGACGATTAAATCGTTAGTGATATTAAACTTTATATGAACTTTATATAATGGTAGATAATATTTAAATTTATTTTGGATGGTGCAGTCTGAAACTTATGTATTATTAGGTTGTAAGTGATTGTATCTCATAACACATAACATGAAATCAAACAAGCCGAGAAAACTAGCCATAAATACCTGTCATACTGCCAAATTAAAAAATTAAAATAAATGAAATAATTCAAGTAATAAGTCAAGTACGAGTAGTAATAAATTCGAGGAAATAAGAAAAACTTTGAATGTAGAATACTAACGTTTTAAATAATACGAAATAACTAAAACGGGCTTCAATATCGTTTTCGAGGAAAACTGACAAATAACCAACGACAAACACTAAATAAAGCACCCGAAGCTATTTTCCGCGGAAACTGCCGCCACTAATGCTTTGAGTCACGCACATTTTATTTTATAGAAAATAAATACTTGCTATTAGAAAACAAAGTGCTTTGCTAAATATTTCCAAAGTAGTTTTATACTAATAATTGTGTGGTAAGGGAGACATACTTTTCCGAGGCATTGCATCTCAGTCCTCAGGGGTAGCAACGCATCTTTTTTTTTATACTTTTACTGCAAAATTTGCAACACCAGAGGAGTCACCAATGTATCACCGGCTTTGAAGGAGAGCTCTTTTAGCACCTTTTTTGAAGAACCCCACGTCGTAGCGCTTCGGGAATACCTCAGGAGGAAGTTCGTTCCACAACTTGCACGGCCGTAGCAAAAACGAGCGTGCAAATCGAACCGTGGAGGACCGCCACGAGTCCAGTTGGTGTGGATGGAACTTCATCCTTCGGCGAGTGGTGCGGTGAAGGAAAGGTGACGTAGTCACCAGGTCAAAAAGTTCCTCGAAACACTGCAGCATCTGTGGCTAACCTTCGGTGAGATTTTGATCTTACCTAGGGTTGATTACATATGTCCATGGGCGGCAGTAGCCACTTACCATCAGGTGGGCTGCATGCTCGTTTGATACTGCCATAGTATAAAAAAAAAATAAAAAAAAAATGAAATTAATATATTTACTTACTTTATTAAACTAAAAACTTTTTAACAAATCTGAAACATAGAATTAAATGGTAGCGAATATTTTGTTATAAACATAAAACATAGATTTCTTAGATTTCACAATCAGAACCAGCAGTTTTTTCCTTATGATGTGACGGTAACAATTAGTCATAAGTGGTCATTATCTGAGTGGTCCACGTCAGACAGGATTGAAGTTCTTATATGTCTTATTTATATAGATAGAACTCCTAAAGATTGTAAATGCCTTGCTAGGCCTTAAGACTAATGTCGACGAAAGTCGGAATGCCTCGTGTTTACCTTACTATACATGTGGAACCAGAACATAACAGCATTTAACACTGGAGTGCTTAACAATGGCCTAATAAAGTATAATTAGATGCAGCGGTGGCGCGGTTGCGATAAGCGTTACTGTGCATAACTTAGTTACCCAAGTAAACGAATGTCGTAATTTTTACTAAATTAAAACTATCTTACATTTAAAATCTTGTTAATTATAATGAGCAACAATCATAATTTCTAACAATCAATAAAGAAGACAACGGGGAAGGTACAGGATCGGTTGGCGTGGCGCCGATTAGGGGAGGCCTATGTCCAGCAGTGGACCTCAAAAGGCTGATGGATGAATGGATGATGGTTACTTAGACGAAACAGGTTAATGTAATATTTTTGTCATCAACAAAACACATATAATTGTTACAAAACACATAATACATTACTCCTTAAACGCGCGCTATCTAATACATCACAAAGTACGCTATACCAATTCAGATCCTCCATTCGAAACAGTCCGTTCTTATTCCTTACGTAACCTTTTGTAAACAGGCACCATTCTAAAAATACACAACGAACAACGGAACTTCCGAAGGCATTTTGTAAGGAAGAGCTCCGCTACACAAATGTTCTGAGTCACGCACTCTCTACTCCGGAAAATGATCCCTGAGGATTAATTCGCCCTGTTAGGAAACAAGGGCGTACTTCTGGCACTACCTAATAAAGGGGCTAAATACAAAACGGTTTCTCGTGGAATATACCACTTGTTTCATGCAATGTTTCCGCAAAGCGAAATACGTGTGGGTATTATCTAAAAATGTTTCCAAGAAAAATTGTATATTTCTTACTTAGCTGTCTGCTACATACTCAGGTTTACCACATTTTTCGTTTATTTATACATCTACACTATCTTAAAAAATACTCGAGTTGATTCCCGTATACTGTCCAGATTCTTACGATCTTGCTTGAGTGGATCTCTATTAAGACGTTCTAGGTTTAATGACCATAATCCAACATGCTGGCTAAGTAAGCCGATGTACCTTACAAATCTTTAGGAGCATAGAAAAAGTTTCAATACAATTTCCTGATGATAATATCATGACAAATGTAACAATAATTGATTTCTGATAGACATATCCTTGAAAACAGAGGACCGTGTCTTTGCTCTAGGCTGAAAACCTAGACATACATTTGCAAGACGGTAGAACAAATATATTTCGACTGGTAAAATAGAAAGGTTTAACCGCCAAGCCCATTTCGAGCGTGTAGCAGTACTTGTGTTTCTGTGGTAAGGGTGTGGTTGCCAGCTCGTTTCATATGAAGGTACCATCATACTCCTTAGGAGTAGCAACGCATTTGTATTTTAATTTAAGTTCGACGCCTGTTCTATATACAGTTATTTGCGGTGGCCCCGGTATGAACGGCACTAACCACTCGCCAGATGGACCACGAGCTAATTTGTTACTTCAATCTAATAAAAAGAAAACACAAATTCAACACCAGTGGGCCACCCTGCATCTGGGTACCGGCTTAAAAACGATTAAGGCGTTCCTTTATCAGCTGTCGCGGCCTAATCCCGCACCGCCTTAATCAACTTTATCTGCAGGACGTCCGTCAAGAGTGCCCGAAGCCGGAAACTTTGGGTCGCTCGATTGATTTCACTCGCGTTTTGTATTTAACCACTTGTCTTGAAATTGATTGAATGATTAAACGACATAATATGAAATTGATTAAATGAATAAAACAAATTATTATTAAACTAAAACTCCCGACTGCTTAAAATTAATAGAGAAAAATAAATACTAAAAACATGAGATTTATTTAAACAGAAATAAAATTAACTAATTATTAATGTGCTGTAGAATGTGGCAAAGAAGTCTTTTTCCGATGTAGTCGAGTAAAAACTATGTAAGTTTAGAATAGCAAGTTTGATTGTTAACAAACTAGGAGCATATACTCGACAATTTTCGAGAAAAAGTGATTTTGATGTTGATGATTTTGATCTATCATCTGCGATTATACGAACTGGTTTTCATAAATAACATTGGACTTGAAAATCGCAATAAAATTTCAAGTCGCACACAACTAATCTCATCAATCGCTCTTTCCAGAGAGACCATATCATCATCAGACGAGGAGTCCTGGCGGTGGTGGCAGAACGTCGGCCTTCGATCTCTGAACAGGCGCAGACGCGACGTGCGAGAGACCACCAAATATATCGAGACCGCGCTGGTTATCGACAAGGCCATGTTCGATAGAAGAAACGGCAGCACCCGCTCGGAAGTCGTCCATGATGCGATACAAGTCGCCAATATTGCTGATTTAGTAAGTATATGGACATGATGAAGTTAGAGAAATGTAGTGTCCTTATAGTTATTATGGCTTAGGTAAGGTAATTATAATCCACCGATTTATAACTACTGTAAATGCATCAAATATATTGCTTAAAATCCAATAGACCGTTCCTAGTTTTGACAAACTCCTGAAATCGAATCAAATTCTACTTGACGGGAAAATGGAGATATCAAACGCTTTTCAACTGTATATAAAAATTAGACACACACATTTTTAAAAAGAAAAATCAAATCTCGGTATCGATGTATTAACTTAAACGGTTGATAAAGATTCCAATTAACATCAAGATCGTTCTGGCTAATATCAAATAAAAATAAATTTATTATTATACTAAAGATCAATTAATGAGATTTCTTTCTTTCCCTTTCTTTATTATGTACTTAATCCGTACGAAGGATTAGAACTTTCCCTCGGCCTCTAATCACGGTCCCAAAAGGAATGTAATGTTCGACGAAAAACGAAATTGCATTTGCATTCTCGATGAGACGGTAAAGAATTCTCACATGCGGGCCCCACATACCTACTCCACAATTTTAAAACATTCCGAGTGTACCTTCAGTTGGAGTGAGTTATCTCCTTATGGAAACGGAAACGATGTTATTGAATTTGACTGATTTATGTATTTGATCGAGTTAAGCAAAGTAATTTTTGGATGACGCAAATATTTCACAGATACGCTCTGTTGTCTTGTGTTTTTATTAGAAACTGCTTTAGTAACGATTCAGTAACATTACAAGTAATTTCTTGAAATGGGTGACTTGTCACCAATTAGGAATTTGAGTTATAAGTTTCTAAGATCAGTAAAAGGGTTTTATCAACTCCAACTCCATTGTTTGTCTAATATTTATAAGTATCATAACTCTTTATATCTATGTATTTATAAACGTAGCTATCACATCTGTTAGTGTGTTTAGGATCGATGAGTCCAATGTCACTCTTATAATGTGTACGCGCATCAACCTTTTCATTTGCGTCAGTTTCCATAACTATATCTCTTTCCAACAGTACTTCCGCACGCTCAACACCAGGGTGTCGTTGGTCTACATCGAGTCGTGGCAGAGCGCAGACCAGGCGGACATCGACAGGAAACAGGATATAACTCGCGCGATCCAAAAGTTCAGCGATTACACTGCTAGGAAACTATTCAAGATTGAGAAAGACACCACGCAGTTGCTCAGGTATGTTGGAAAATGCTTTTCCTCAATTTAGTCAGATTTTTACTGACGTCTAAATCTCACCTATGTTATGGTGGAAAATGAGGTTGATAATTTCCTTACTACTTAATATTACTGACATGTCTGACCTTATATTTATGATATAAAAATAAAACAAGGAAGTGTTGAAGCTAGATAATCATGAAAACAAAACCACTATCATAGTTCTATCACTTAGGATCAAATCTAAGTGCATTAAACCAATACGTGAATTGCTGGACATAGGCCATTCCAAGATTTCATATGTCAATTCTTAATATGTTAGTCGTTTAACACGACGTTCCTATAATCAAACAAAGACTTTCCATTAAGAGCCGACTCTATATTTTTAGAGAACAAACTTTTATGCTTTTCATTTTAAAATACCTTAAACAAGCATTAAATTTTCAACGTAATTAAGTTCTGTTCACAGCGCGCTTATGCTTACAAAGTGATAGCTCAGCTTGAATTTGGGGAAGCTCCCAATCTGCTCATGTTAATGTTTCTGTGAAACTAATATTTAATACTTACTGTTCATTTCAATCATCAAATATTGGTTCGATTAATTTCTCTCAGAATTTATTTTATTTGAGCGCTCTCGAAAGCTTCTTATAATTTCTACAACCGAATACAGTTTCTTTGTACTAATAGTTTATTTAAAAACATTTATTTATAATTCCTTCTTACAAACAGCAAACATTAATATGATAAGAAATGCATCTATTATGTATAGACACTTATGGACAGTAATAATGTAAATTGACAGTAATAATTAATCTTATTGTTAAACTTTATTCTTTAAAAGGTTAAGTCTCTGCAAATATTCACAAATATTACTCACCCTGCAAAGGTTGTGTAATATCAAAAATACTTGTTAATAATTATTTCAGCAATTCGTAAAATACCATAGTTCAATTCATTGTAACGTTCGATGAAACGAATACGTTTAATGACGAATTTAAAAATTAAGTCGACCTGGATAAAAAAAAACAAATACCTCAAATAGCTCAATGGAAATTGATATTCAATTGATGTGTGTATATCTTCTAGGTATATAACCATATGGAACAGACAACATAAATTATTTAAGCATTATCCTCATCTACGTAATTACCTGAGGGCAAGCCACTTTACTACAAAAATCTTAAACTCGTTGTACAAGCATTTAAATCTTCAGCGTAATTAAGTTCGTACTCATAACGCGCTTATACTCACAAAGCGTCAGCTCAGCTCAAGATCCACAGCTCAATCTGCTTATGTATTTACTGATCTTTATCTCGTAAAACACGAAATGTGAAATTACATTTCAACGACAATTTAGACACGAAGACGCTCATGATTTCTGTAATGATTAAATTCTATTTAAAGCTTCCAAAGCTGTGAAGAAACCACTTACGTCAGCTAAGTAAATTGTAGATTTGTTGAATACCTACTTGTTTTAATTTATACGGACGCAACTTCTACACATTGATAAAGAGGCGTCTCTGTACCTTTATTTTAGTAACTATATTTATGGTTGCGTGTACAAATTTACGCAATGTAGCTCGTGTAAATAAAATAAATCAGCATAATTATCCCACTCTCTCCTCGTCGAGCACGAATCTCCTCTCAATAAACTGTCAGAAGATGTCAATCACTCTCTCGTTTCTTTAACTCGAATGATTAGTAACATTATGCGTACTTATACTCTCTACAGATTGCCGGTATCAGAAAATATAGCATACACATTTTAAACAAAATCCTACTACTGCGGCATGGTCAATTCCATATTATTAGCGTATTGATCCATTATACCGGCGAGTTGCCACCTATTTCCCTGCGATAATTAATTCCTATTCACATCCCACATGCATTCAAAGCGATATCAGCTCAATGCCGAACCTAGTTTCAGAACTCGCAAATCTGCTTATGTATTTACGTTAATGTGTCTTTGAAACCGCGCCGCCTGATAGAGATTAATCCGCGGTGTGGATCGAGAAATCCGAAAGCGAATTTAAATTGTAGTGATAAACGAGACGTTTTGAACTCGACTGCACTTTTGGAGAAATTCAATGGGAAATCATGTGAAAACGATTTATCTTTCACTTCTAAGAGTACGGTTTTAAGTATATAACATTGGGTTTTTTTCTAATCTTTATTTATACTGGATAGTCATTTATCATCAATGTAACTTACTTCTCCTTCAATGTTTTAATAACAAATAAATATTTTTATAAGTATATGTTCCAATAATTAGGTTACTTAAGTCAATGCCTGAATTCCTCAGCATATATCTGTCACCGAACGTATGAATTATAAATTAGTAATAAATAAAGAACATGCACCGGTTTTCAAATAAAGAAATGATGTAGCATCCTTTCTACAACATGTTGTACCGAAAGATGAAAGGTTATACACAAACTCAAGTCTTAACAATAATGACATACAAAGTTTTCGACATCGACAACAAACATATGACATCTTAAGTCATAAATAATCGTTAGCGATTTGTCAAAACTCTACAGCTCTCTATGTAATGCTACGAAACTTGGCATTGCGCTACGTAGCTGAAAACTGGTCGAATACACTTCGAAACTCGACGTGTACTCTTCGGAACTCGACGACTACACTTCGATAGCGAGTTTCGCGAAGTTACTGCGTAGTTCGCTATCTCTGTTACAATTTGCGACCGCCGGCGGCGATCTCAGCTTGTTAAGAAGTTTCTATTCATTGCTAACTTGTAATAAGATTTATTACAATTTTATTAAACGTTTACCGTTTAATCGCTGTATGTTTTAGGTATATAATTAATTGTACATCGACGCTTAAAATTTTACAATAAAAATACTTAAACTTACATATAACATTTACTTATTTGTTAATGTTAACGCCTGAAAAACAAAGCCTAGACAAATAAATTATTGTATAAGATTTAATTATATATAGTATGTGATATCTTCAAAAGATTTTTAGAAATCTATCCCATACAGAAATGAATAAAGAAAGAAAGCTTATTTTACTTAGGTCTATTATACAGATAATAATATTTGTAGTTCCTAAAAGGATAAACGTAGAACATATTTATCTAGAGAGCAATATCAATAAAATAAATGTATGTACATATTTGGTTGGTCAGTTATTGCCATAACATTTCACTGTAGCGTTTATACTTTGCCCTTACCTATATGAGCAGCCCCTAAAATTTCAGCTCATGTTTTACGGATGCTTTAATATTACATTGTCCGAAAGGGTAACTACAATAATATATACTGGTAGGTAGCCCGGAGTCTAGTTACACTTAATTAAACTATCTAAATTATTAGAACCCTCCAAAATTCCAACATCAGTTCGTCCAAACTATAGTTCGTCAATTT
>MOOZ01000245.1:935075-951380 GCA_002930495.1 Cecropterus lyciades | reverse complement strand
AAGTAACCAGAGTACTACCTGGAACTGATTGACTCTTTATTGGTCAGCAGACGTACTACGAAATCATCAGAACCTTTGAGTTCTTCTCTTTGTTTCATCTGAATTTTCGGAATATTGGGCTTACTAGTTTCTAATCAATCAAGTGGTAATTAATCTTATATCTACAAATCAACATCTAGGATCAAAATTCTGATCCCCACAAAACCAACATTTTTTTAAACTACATCTTAATTTAAATTATGTTTTGGCAACATAAATCGAAACATTTCCTTTCAGCGGGCTAACCTTCCCCGGAGGCGAGTCCGGTATCTCCGTGCCAGACACGATGTGCACGCCTAAGTCCGTGGGCATCTCCGTCGACACCAACACGTACGAGCCGCACCTCCTCGCCGGCACCATGGCGCACATGATCGGACACAACATTGGTGAGTTCTTTACGGAAATTCTTGTATTTAGCAGACGCTAATATTCATCCTTTTTAAGTTCGTGGTTGTCATTCAATGACATTTGTAATAATTTGATCATCCAAATATATTTTCAATTTTCCAAAACATTTCATAAAATACTTTTCTTCCAACAAATTTTCAGCGTTCACATTGGTATGGCCCCTTAAGGAGCAATATTCTAAACTTTCGTATTAAAAAAAGAAATATACATTTTTAACCCGCATATTCACGAATCCTCCTCAGGAATGGGTCACGACGACGGTCGTGAGCAGTGCTTCTGTAGGGACTGGCATGGATGCATCATGGCGCAGTCCATCGTCGGACTGGAGAATGTTCAGCCCTACAAGTTCTCCGACTGCTCGAAGAACGACTACATCAACGAGCTCAGGGTTGGAGAAGGACTGTGTCTACTCAACAAACCGAACGAGGTGAGCTATATCTTCTCTTAGACCTTATAGCTTTAAGATTGATTTAGGTTCTTATTTTTATGGATTGAAAGTATTCTTATTTTGATTAAAAGATTTATTTAAATCAGGATTCAAGTACGATGCTGTCAGTGAAAATACTGCGTGACATTATATAATACCTATAGTGGTTTTCAACGCCAAAATAAATATTGAATAATGGCGGTAAATTGAATCATCCGATCCTCATCAACAATTGTTACCAGCGGACAGAAATAATAATTACCAATGGCGAAGTTTTAATGAAAATTTAAAATACACCCGATGTTCCCAACAAACGTAAATGAAAAGGCCAGTGAAATTTCGTGTTGTTTCAACAGGCTAATAACTTTTAAACCGACGCAGTGCCATTTCGCAATTATATCAATTAAACTTGTTAAATTTCGTCGCCGCTCTCCGCCGCGGTACTCGCTTAAAAAGCTATTAGGGTTGGGGGTTGGAGGTACAACTCCGTTTATAATTAGCACGCTTTGCACTAAAAGTTATACTGACACCTTCGCGGCTCGGTCGCAGATGTCGTCCATTACGGGACATTCTGTGGAAACTTTTGATTCGTATTCTTGCGAGCGTCATCGCCACTCCGTTGACGTCGGTTGATTCGTATGCAAAACAGATTTTCACGTCGAAAATTAATCAGTCGGGTCGCATTGTTTGTCGCCGGTCCTCCTTGACGGGACCACTCCTTTAATAAAAGTTATGGTAATGCGGGCAGCCCGCGCTCAGAATTATCTCTTCGTTTGCGAATATATAATAACAGGAGCGAGTCCGGACGAGTTTATTGGAATAAATTTACATAGTACGGAATGATAATGCACTGGCACTCCCGCTTCGATTTGCCACGTTTACATATTTATCGGGAGATGATTTCGCCTGTGGGCTGCTTTATTTTCCGATCCGCGATCCGTGTTTCTATTGATACTGATTAAGACTCGCCCCGCGTTTTTGTTGCGAGTGTTTTTTGAAGTGTTTTGTTCTTTCCGTTTCCCATTCGTTTGCGTTATTCGGAAAGTATTTCGAGCATTGGCTGGAAAAGTGTTCTGAATTAAAATTCCTAAAATATTTTTCCAAACATTTTTTATTCGTGAATTTTCTTCCGTCCGTTTTATCAGTATACAGGTTATAGGCAAGTGAAGTACATTTAGTCAAACTCGCACTATGCTCGAGGTTAAGTAAAATTATTTCTTGAATACTTGGAACAAGTTAAGTGCTCCTACCGCCCATGAACCTAATGTTAGCACATTGACCAAATAGTTCACATTAGAAACATTAACGAAATCTACCAAAGCACTAAGCCACTCAAAGCTAGTTGTACTCCAATAAAATATTGTAACCCTTGTAAGTTGCTGAGAAGTAGTAGTAGTAAGTTACTACAAGTGTTTGAACGCATAAAATACCACACATTATTACTCTAAGGAGTCAAAGGCATTACATAATTATGCGGATCGTTTTCATATGTAGTATACATGTACTTTGTTACACAATTATTACGACTCGGTGGCCATTTGTACAAGACCGCGGGCAAGAGAGCTCTCAGGAGCGAGACATGAGCTCATGCAAGCGATACGCTCGAGTTGGCGTGTTTTATACGAGAATTTAGAATATAAGGCTTGCTTGCTCAAGCATTCCTTGTATACACAATATTGAATAAATTCAACTTCAGTGTGTTCGTGTCTGAAAATATCGATATACATATAGTAGAACTTGAAATTTTTACACTAATTTCATTACTACCTAAAAGTGTTTTATATATTTTACTCTTTAGCCTAAAATTTACAAAAGACAGACTTTCTCTATTAATACATCACACTGAACCACAGCGAAACGCGATCGAATCAAAACTTGTTTTAAATATTAAAAAAAAAAATATCATACTCCAAGCACCTCTTTAAACGATAATTATGCCGGATATACTCATGTACTCATACTCTCGCTCGTCTAAGTCCGCGAAATATAGAGCTCGCAGGATTACGACGTGAGCCCCTGTGACCGATACGCTCGAGTTTGCGTGTTTTTTGCGAGCGTTTAAAATTTGAGGGTTGCTCGCTCAAGCAGTAGATGTCCTTATATATAAATGGAGATGTACATATGTTCGTAATTATTGTCGTGTTAGTTAGACCAATTTCATTTTTTATTTACTTATAGGGTCAATTCGGTTGGTTCTTAGCTATAAGTGGACCATCAATACTAGCTATTTAAAGGTGATAATACTTCGCATTTGTAACAGGAGTGCTCAGCGCTGCTATGTATGATACATTTGTATAACTTAGTCTTCACGGGTCACGCAATTATGTGCGTCCTCAGATAAGATCCTAATCCTAAATAAGGTGATTACAGGTGTCCATTACCGGCAGTAACCGTTTACCATCAAACCACAGGCTCATGCTACTTGTATAATATAAAACAGACACTAAATATATTAGCCCATTCAATCTTGAATTAATTTCCAGCTGGTGGTCCACCGTCAGTGCGGCAACGGGCGACTGGACGAGGGCGAGGAGTGCGACTGCGGCACCATCTCCGAGTGCCAGAACCTCAACCCCTGCTGCGACCCCTTCACCTGCAGACTCACCAAGGAAGCCCAGTGCGCGCAGGGAGAGTGCTGTGAGAAGTGCCAGGTAATATAGTTTTTATACTCATAGAAACATAAACATCTACTACTATACTATATTTGTATCATATATTCTACTATGAAGTATAAACAGACACGCTGCAACTTATATTTTTGAACTAAAGCAATTTACATAAGATGATTGGGTTGATTACCCGGTACCGGATCACGAATAATATGAAATAAATATAAGATTATTGTTAATTTTTTTAAGGTCCCATACGCCAAAACCAAATCCTTATAAGATCACATGTGCTGTCTGTTTATTCGTCTAAGAAGAAGAAGAATCGATGATATTAAGATAATGTACTTGGTATACATTTCAGTTTCTGTGATTCAGATTCAAAATTCTCCAAATCAACTCAAATGACTAGCGATTTTCATAAATATTGTGTTTTTATAATAGCCATTATAATTAATATTGTCATGTATTCTTAAACTAATATGAACCTAAATAGTTTTGGAATATTTCTGTCCGTTCAAACTTGGTTGCTAATATAAACACATAAATAACACCAATAACATCACGATCCCCAGCTCAAACCGCGCGGCGTGATCTGCCGCGAGTCCGCAAACGAGTGCGACTTAGAAGAAACCTGCTCCGGCCTGTCCGGTTCCTGTCCGGTGGACTCGTACCGGAAGAACGGCGAGTCGTGCGCGTCCGGCAAGGGCTACTGCTTCGCGGGCCAGTGTCCGACGCTCTCCATCCAGTGCGAGAAGATCTGGGGGCCCGGCAGCGTGGGCGCCGACTCGCAGTGCTTCGAGCAGTTCAACTCCAAGGGCGCGGTCACCGGACACTGCGGGAAGGCGACCAACGGCGACTACGTTAAGTGTGATATGGAGTGAGTGAAGTTTTAAAATATAAGATAGTGATGTGACGAATGTCAGTTTTTCGACATTTGCGAGCTCGAATGCGAGTTCGAATGTGATCGCCAAGCAATAATTTGCAAAGACGTTTATTTTGTACATCGTAGTAGTAATATATATTTTTTTATTCCTAATTGTGTACAAAAACATATAAGATTATGATTAAATATTTTACAACTACCCTACTTTTTTAATTTGGTTTATATTTCGACAAAAAGATGAGTTATCCAAAATAAAAGCATTTCTATTTGCATTTGACTCTCTGTAATGAATGATCAAAATACATAATTTTCGCACTCATCGCACTAAGTAATTCAAAAAGTTATAAAATGTACTCAAAATCATACTTTCTCAACAGAAACGTAAAATGCGGCTCGCTGCAATGCCAGTCCGGTAACCGGAACCCGGTAGTGGCCGGCATGGACGAGTACTACACCAGGACGGTCATCACTATCAAGGGGAACGAGTATGAGTGCAAGTAAGACTCGTTACTATCTAAACTTTTTTATGTAAAGTGCAACCAAGACTTCTTCGTTATTATCTCAATTTTCCTAACGTAAATTGCAACTAAAAATTCTTCGTTACTGTCTAAATTTTTTTGACGTAAATTGTAAGACTATCTGAATTCCGTGGTTACTATCTGAATTAAATCATTTATTATTTGTTTTTAATACTGACATTACACCCATTTATCCTTATTTCCAGGGCTACATCATTTTCTAGGATCTAAAATAATTTATACTTTGTTTTTTAATAGTTATCCATATATATGTTATCCAGCTTATTATCTCACTTTCTATCATCTTCGTTTTTCGAACCACGAGCCACTCGTTTTTAAGTCTTTAAACCTGTCATCAGGCTCATTATCTTATCTTCTATCGTCCTTATTTCCACATCATTTTATAGTATTTATCATAATATATTGTTCTCTAAATCATTCATCGTTGACTCTAACACCGTCATCACGCCGATCATCTTACCCTCATTGATCCTCTTTTCTAGGGTCTTGTCATTTTCTAAAATCGTTTCAACGTATTTTTTTGCTCTTAAATCGTTTATTCTTTGATCCTTTAACACTGTCATCCGAGCTATAATTTTACCTTTTATCATTTTTTTCAGGCTGAAGTAGCAAACGAGCGTGCAATCCATCTGATAGTAAGTAGTTACTACCGCCCGTGGACATCTGTAAGCAAGTTCATACAGAACAGGGGTTCGGGGTAGTCGATCTCAGATGCGTTGCTACTCCCGAGGACTAAGATGGTTGCCTCGTATATAAGTGAATCGGCGCCTTTCACCGAAACGCAAGAAATGCTTCACGGTAGAAATAGGTGTGGCGGTGGTACTTCCCCGGTCTAACTACACTGGTTCTACCACCTGTACCGTATAAACTGTACCATCATTCTTATTTCCAGAGCCACGTCATTTTCTAGAATTCGTTCAATATCTACTTTTGCTATTTAATATTTCATATTTGAATTTTGTTAATACCTTAATCATGCTTATTATCGGATCTTCTATAATCATCGTTCCCAAACCAACAACCTGTCTTGACCCTTTCTAACCTGTATGACGGTGGTTTCCAGGGCGACGACGGGTCTCCCGGAGCACCCGGAGATCGGCGCGCTGGGGCTGGTGCAGGACGGCACGCCGTGCGGGGAGCACCTCGTCTGCGTCAACCAGTCCTGCATGTCCATCTTCCCCTTCATCGACCACACCAAGTGCCCCACCGACCAGCACAACAACGAGTGTTCGGCTAAGGGGGTGAGTGCTACGCGAATCGTTTGACGAATGATTTGCCAAACATGCGGCGTATGGTAACAGACGCACGGGTCAAAAACCGATATACGCCTTATCTGTACTCAGCGAATATTTTGCATGATGGTGATACTAAGCAGAGCACTTAGACAAGTTAACTCTTTACATATATGTTTTTTGATTCAATAAGAATAAAAGAGTACATCAAATATTAGTTAATTTCAAGAATAAAAAAAATCTCTTGCCAGAAATCGGACTTACCAGATTTTAAACGTCAATGTACTAAAAGTCAAATGGACACGAAACGATACAAAGTAAACGTCTGAATTACGCAACCTGACAATTCACAAGATTGTGCAATAGCGTATTTTTCTTCAACTTAGAGATTTGACTTAGGAAAGCACAAGATAACATTGTGTAGGAAGTTTGTTTTTCAGCATTAAACTCCTTCATTCATTCAGACATTGTCATGTTGTCTCAGATAACACCAGACGCTTACGAAGGTGAACGTTTGTTCTTCGTTTATTATTGAATTATTTAAACTTGTCTCGCATACTAAGTAGTTTGGAACAGCTTTCAATGGGATTGAACTTAGCCCGCCATTCAGACAGTTAATTGTATTAGACCGCAGTGCTGCGAAGGATTTGTTTCAGCGAACAAACTCTAAAACAGAGACTTTGCATTTATCAATAGCAAAGTTTGATAAGAGACTGCAATGAAATGTATTTTCTTTGTAAGGGGACTTTGGAACACTTACAAATTGTCATTGTTAGTTACAATTGTTTCTTCCTTGATCTATGTCAGCTACAATAATACAATCTACACTTATATGTTGCTACCCAGATATCAATTGAAACGTCTCGTTCGAATACCATATCCCAAGAGCACTGCTTACTACTGTTGTATTATGCATTCAATTAGATCTAGCAGTCACTCCAATTCACCAAGTTCCCAAAAATATATATAAAAATGGTAAACGAGCATGCAGTCCACCTGATGATACTATTGATGATGATGACACCCATTAACATCTGTAATCAACTTCAGATAAAATTTGAGTACTCACACAAAATATGCATTGATATCTAATAGGAGTAAGTTAAAAGGCTTTGGATAAATATGTCTCCTAAATGTGTCTTGCACACCCTTCAACCCGAAACACTAGTACTTAACACTACTATTATCAGGCAGGAGAAATTAAATTGCTGGTGCCTCCGTACTCGTAACTACAAAGAATTCTACCGCCATCTAATACTCAAGATTATCTCCACTGTCTTCCAGATCTGCTCGAACACGAACCGCTGCGTGTGCTACCGCGGCTTCACGGGCCCCGACTGCTCGCTGATGGACACCGCGCTGCCGTCGCCCACGCCCTGGGTCCCGGAGAACTCCACCAAGGCCGCCTATAACATGACCAAGAAGGAAACGCCGTATGGTGAGTCGCTGCCAGTACTGGACTCGTATGGCTCTAGGATAGCTTTGATGATATGATGAAATTTGCTAACGATTCGAGAGCAGATGATGAGAAAGTTTTTCAATCAATTATTTCGAACAAAAACATTAAAGTCTTAATTATCCTATAACGCGATCAAGTAGGAGTCGCTGCCAGTACTGGATTCGTATAGCTCTAGGACAGTTTTGATCATATGGTGAAATTTGTCAGTGATACAAGAACAAATGATAAGAGCGAAAGTTTTAGCAATGATCCAAAACCAAAACAAAAACTATAACTTGACTAAGAAGGAAATGCCGTATACATCGCAGCCAGTACTGGATTCATATTGATTTAGGATGACTTTGATGACATGGTTAAATTGGTCAAAGATTCAAGATCTGATGATAAGAACTTTGATGTTATAGTTAAATTTACTAAGCAGGATTCAAGAGATAAGAAAGTTTTGATCATCAATGATTGAAAAGAAAAAAATGATATATTTTTTTCTTGCAAAATCAACAAAATAATGATGATACAAAGACAACATAGAATTCTGAAAATAGATTTTTATTATATAAGCTCTGCGTTCAAATAAGATCAACTGTGGAGTTGATAGTAAAGGGACACTTATACTCAGCAATGTGACATATATAGGGTTGCAGCCAAAATGAAATCTCGATCTCATTTATTGTAAATCTGCAGATTACAAAATATCAGAAATTAAATATTATTTAAGTTAAATTATTAATTAATATTTAGTTTTAAGTTGACAATAATACTAGTCTGGTCATAAATTTTGTTCTAATAAAATGAGTAAACTAAAGTACTGAGTTGATTTGAAATGTAGTGATCTTGACTATTATAATGCATTTATAACTTAATGCAATGATAACGGAAGAAAAAATCATTTTTACAATAATCACAAGCTATAAAGTATAAAGAATTAAACCACAGAATCACATATAAGAAATATAAAGTAACTCAAATGAAGAACTTTTGACTCAACCTAATAACTTTAATCAAACAAGGCTGTTCTATTTACACATACAATAACCAGAACTTGTTATCAAAAAGTCTTAATTAAAATGTTTAAGTCTTGAAATATTGATGGACAAGACAGGATAATATTATCTTATACACAAATAGATTGACAATTTAATTTTACAGATATCCTAACACGGTTATCGCAAACCGGATAAATCTCACTCTGAAATAAGAATTCCAACAAATAATGACCACAAATGAAAACGACGAACTCTGTATACTTATAGACCAACATATGAGTAAAATTGACTTATGTTCAATATTTATGAGAATTGATTTGAATTTTGAATCAATATTCCAAACTTCTGATACATAGTACTTAGGGCGGTCCATGATTTCTTAGCCCCACATAATAAATACAGAACAATTAAATTTATTTTTTCTTAATTAAGTACATTCAAGTGTTAGTGAATTCTGTGTTTAATTTCAATTTATTCTCATAGTTAGTTTAACTTTAAGTTTGCCAATGCCATAACCAATTAGGTGTCGAGTAATTTATTAATATATCAAAAATTAAATTCCGTGTCGTAATAAAATTCTTATCTTAAGAAAGTTTAATGTCCATGCAAACAAAATAATTAATGAAAATTGTTCAAGACGACTCTTGCCCAATGTATGCAACAATAATAACTAGTCTAAATGTAATAAGTTGAGGAAGAGCAGCGTTAGAAGATGACCCACGGAAAGGAAGGCTTGAAACAGCCCTTACGCCGATTTGCAATTTGTGGAAAAATATTGTTGTAAGCGATCGCCAACTGAAAGCAAAAAATATCAGCACAGACAGGACTATTAAAACAATAATTTTAGAATCCTTCCCCAACTCTTAAATATGAAAAAAATCGCTCATAGTCATTCTGGTACCCACCAAAGATTTTTAATGCCTAAACCAGTGACCATTCAGTGTCGTGAGTCATTTTTAGAGCTTTGCTGCGGAGACCGGGACATAGTTATTCAATTTATTGTGATAAGTAATGAAACTATGACACTTTACTATTATCCGGCTCCCAAAAACGTTCCAATAAAATTTGATAGAAAAGAAGTGTAGGGCCTAACAAATTAGAGACACGCAAAGCATTAAGAAAGTCATTGCCAGAAGTTTTTGAGACTGCGAGGCAATTTTCCTTACCGATTTCAACCATCATAACACATTTGTAAACACAGCTTACTATAATGACTTACGAAAACCGTTAAGCCATAAAGTTATTGAGACGAGAAAAAATGATTTGAGATTGCAATTGCTTCACGATAATGGACCAGTCACACAGTTGTTATTTCGAAGGCTACAGTTAAAGATTGAGACCTAATAGAAACAAACCATTCCACTAATAGTGCTGATATGACCCCCTCAGAATATTTTTGTCAAGAAAATTAAAATCGGTCCTAAGAGGCAAAAAATTCAACAATGACAATAGGATCAAACGGGTAGTTTTCGATCATTTCGAGAACAAGGATTTTGCATATTTTGAAAGGATTAATTAAGCGTTATGAAAATTGTGTTGCAATTAAGGAAGACTATTTTAAAAAAAATAGTTTTATTTCATTTTCATTTATCCTTCTGCATTACACTAGGAACACATGGACCGCCCCGCGTATGTGCAATCATAGGATCTACATGGTCTAATTCCCATACGTTAGTTAATCAGATATAACTTTCTGAGCCAAATCACGTATTAGGTTGGGGAAAAAGTTTCTTCGCATTTTTTTAGAAAATTCAAAATATTTTTTAATATAGTTTATTTACATTTAACTATAAGGATTTGGCAGTCCTCTCGTGATGTTAACCTAACACTGCCTAAAGAATTCTGAAGAGACCGAAACAGGTGGAAATCTGAAGGTCAGGACTATACGGCGGATGCANGATTCACTCATCTTGACAGTACGAAAAACAAATGAAAATCACACATTTTCCTAATTTGAATTTGGAATTATGTTCTTTAAAATTTTAACTTTCAATGATACCAGAACCAGCCATATACAAATACTATAGCCAAAGTGATTTTATTACAAGTTCATACATACTATAATGCGAAAAGACTTTTCCCCAACCTATTACATTAAATGTTATGACCAGACTAGATACATAGTTTATATTTTAAAGTTAAAATACAATTCGCGTATTGCGAATTGTATTTTAACTATAATGTGTCTCTTTTTTTCCTTTCTTATCTATTTTTATTTTTTTCTTTTATCATCGTTATTATAAATGCGTAACGGGACACTGTCAGGCACTGGTCTCACAATAAGAGTCCGTTAACTTTTAAAAGATTTTTCAGCCATGGTGGTTTCACAATCACGATGTTTTCCTTCGCATTAATCACGAAGGAAAACCTCATGATGAAACCACTATGATTTAGAAGAAATATGCAATAATTAATTTTCATACAAATTCACATATAATTTCGAAAAATTAGAAGTGCCTAGGATTTACTCTGGGTCATCGACGTGAGAAGCTGAACTTCATCCGACGAGACAATAATTATTTTCTTTTTCTTTAACTTTGTTTATTTGCGATTTAATTACTTTCGTTTTCATTTTATCTTCCGTTTGTTAGTAAGGACTTTAATAAAGAACTACTAACTACTGTTGACTTTTATGATTTCAGGTGTCTCTTGCTTCTATTAATATTCCCCCTACTGTTCTCTGTTGTTCCTAAATTGTAATATAATTGGCCAATCCGAGCACTGCTCTTCTAAATTCAAAATTTATCAAACTACCGCCACTCTCAACATCCGTTTCGTGCGTCGATCAGTCTTCCAATGTGGAGCACTGTAGAAGCGTCGCGTGAGTTACGATTGAAGCTAGAGAGGCATTGCTCGGAACGAGCGGGCCGCCCGCGGGCGGCGCCGGCGCATTAATGCGCGGGACCTCTCTTACAGGTGAACACGAGGGGAATAAGATGAGCACTTTCAACATGGTGTTATTGTTACTCGCGGTCGTGCTGTCCGTGTTCGTGGGGTTCGCCTGGATGGCGTACTGCTTCAGGTAACGAGTCCTGAGTGTCGTGATGTGGTCTCGTGCCTGTGTCGTGATGTCCCGCGCCCGGCGCCGCCCGCCGCTGACGTCCCGTCCCCGCGACGCGACCTCAACGACGTCGGCCCGCAAGCACTCAACCTTTTCTCTTTGGGCGCAGAGAACTACCACGGATCGAACACGGTATTCCTCGTGGCGGTGCTCATGTCTGTGGTAGGGGGGGTATTCATAGTATTTGCCCTGAGCGCTCTCTGCTACAGGTCAGTCGTAGTACACAAAAACTTCTCCCTGTGCCTAAGGTTAGTGAGCAGAAAACAGACCAAAGGTAGTTGTATCAGAGAAAAATTTAACTCGTCACCCGTATACTTGTATGTTTACTTAGACGTTAGCGTTGGTGTTTCTGTTTTTAAAGTCGACGATTGGTTTTTTGTTTCGTTCCTTGGACATTTTTTATTGTCGTATACTCTGTGGTCGTAGAGCTAGTCGGCGGGTGGCGCGTCGGCGTGGGTCGGCGCGCCGCGACTGCATTTGATCTGTGGTTCTGCGTCCGCCGGCCGGGCCGCGCCGCCACCGCGCCACTCGCCGCGAGGCGGCGCCGTCCGGCCGCCTCGCTGCATGCGACGGGCTTGCGAGCGACTCGAAGACTCGAACAAACCCTTAAGATTCTGGGCTCTTGGATGTGTGCATTGGCTTATGTGAACTGTGACTCGTTTTCGTTTCCTTTCTTGCTCGGAGACCGCCGCCGGCCGCCCGTGACAGCCGTCCGGCGGCGCGATCGCGTCTATATCTTCCGACCCCGCGGTCCGAGCCACCCACTCGGAGGATGCTTTCGATTTCCGCTTCGGTCGCTGAACCGACACTTTGCGCTAGTTTTTCCTACCGTGACGTCGCCGAGTGGATGGCTCTCGACCGGTAACTGTTAACGTAGAGAAGTATGTACCCGTACGGAGAATGAAGTAAAACTGAACGTAATTTTGAAATATTTACGAACATGCGAAGATATAGAACGCTCAACTCTGAATTCACAATCATGAACCATAACCACCAAATTATACATACGTACATGTTACCTTTGCACGAGAAGCGAATGTGCGATGCACGGATTCTTCTTTCAAGCAGCTATCTATCTAGTTAGCAACGCCTAATATTATATTTAAGAATTCATGGTCATTTTCCATTAAGAATATTTATTTTTGATCTCCTCTCAAGTATCTACCATTTCCTTTATAAAAACAATTAAACAAATTAATTAAGCTAACATATTTAACGAAGCGTCTTACGTAAATTCACGAGCAAACATTAATCATTTTAAATGTTTTTAATGAAAAAAGGCCATAATCACTTAAGCTAAGATCAATCTTTTGATTATGTTTCCTCATAACATTAATTCCCATGAGGAATGAAACGAAAAGTAAATTAAAGTACATTCCAAAAATTAAATCAATAGTTGAATTGATTGAGATAATATCCAAAAGCGCCAGTCTTTGCAATTGGAATCTTGGACACTACCGTGATGGTGTTGATAAACTCAAAGAATGAAATATATTTAATAATCTTCATAAGACTTTTCTCTCATAACATAAACAATTTTGCTCACTTACTTTACAATATTTCTTGATTCTAAAGTTTATATATTTATCAACACCATTAGGGTAGGAAAAAAGATTTGTAAATTCAAGTTTAAATGTAGGAGTTAAGAGTGAAAGCTGACGGAACGGGAATTTAATTAAGATTTATATAAATTAGTTATAATTTATTAGTTTTATGCAACATTTGCTCCATTCTGTTATGGAATTCAAACATCAAACTGTGATGTTTCAACTCTGTAACTTTAAATGTTCTATCATCATCGATATCACTCTGCATTGCATTAAATGGTTTTTGATTTTGCTTTATATTTAATATAAAACTAAACCTTTCGGTAAGGTTAAATATTTTAAAGAGTACTCCTGATTAATTAAAACCATTTTCACAAAAAAATTAAGATCACGTCAGCTTCCATTCCCTCCTCAGTTCTAAAGTCTCTCTCATAACAATCGGAAACGAAAACACGGATTCAAAATTTGTGATCCCTTTTTAAACTTGAGGTGTTCTCGATTCCGCATTCGATTCCTCGCCCTCGATGTTGTAAACGTAATCGATTGATCTGAGTGTGCGTTCCCACGCCACGCCTGCATCAGGAAAAAGAGCACGCTGCCGAAGTATGACCCGCCCTACGTGAAGAAACCGATCGCGAAAAGCTTCGCCGGTGGTTCCACAGCCTCCAACAACTCACAAGAGGATATCTCCCTCGACGGAGGGAAGATGCATTCCTTCAATAACACATTCAGGTGCGTGCCCACTTATAATAATGTAGATTACATTTCATTTAACCCCTTTATATCTTTCTTGTTATCCTTTCCTATTCTGCGCATACGCCCTCTATGAACACTTCCTTGAAATTTTACACTTCTAAATATTTTAATCTGTTGAGAAACTTGTTACCCTCTTACCTTTGATTTTAATTGGTATATGTAGTTATCAGAAATTGGTTGCTTTCCCTATCACAAATAAAAATACTCTCAATTTTTATATATTTTCAAGCACTACTTACCTCAAATTAAAAATTTAAAAACAAGACACAGCTTTACAGCCAGCCTTGTCGATTCAAATGAACACAGAACAACTATCAGTATTTTCACCCTGTTTAATTTTATGATTGACATTGACCTTATCTGACCAGTAGAATACATTACTTGTACATTGCGATCTAATTTTATTATATTTCCTGAACGTCACATTTTTGTTTTCTCTTCTAAACGGATCTGGTGTATTCAAACAGAAACCTCTTAAGGTACGTCGAAGCTTGGCGCGGAAACTGCGTCTCACGCTCTCAAGTTTTTCGCACACACAATTTCGCTTCTCCTACACTAAGCTTACATCCGATAATGCTTTGACTTAGAAGTTTGTAAGCAAACCTTGCTACTATCACGGGTGGTGTGTGAATAGTGTTACTAACTACATTAACACATCTCACGCGTTCAACGACACGCTTATTTTTCATGCAGTACACATTTTAACTCTTTTTACTAAATTATGCAAAATAGTTAGCAGATAAATTCTAGATTATCCGGCCGTTGATCGTCGATTCCGTTGTATTGGTAATAAAAGTAGAAAAGTCTAGTAAATTTGATTCCAAAATGACGCAGGTAATAAAGACAAATTATTAATTGGTATTTAACCAAAAGAAAAGTAATCGGACGGAAGAAGATATTTGACAGAATCCGACTTTAATATAGCTAATTGAAGAAGCAGCTTTTAGTAATCGAAAATTTTAACGGAATCAAAACCAAAATTAAGTAGCATTTCGAAATTTCTCAGCCGAGGCGATTCCCAGCGAGTGATCTTCAGACAGGGGAATCACATGTCAGGAGGCGGCACCACTAGCAGATATCCGTGAGTTGCCGATTCCAAATTGCAAAATTACCCTGATTTAATTGAAATTAAATTAGAATATAATTAATCTCCAATTATTTCTTGTAAGTATCTTAAAATGATAAAATCGTTGAGAATATGAAAAGTTATTGTATTCCTAAATTTCCGATCGATGTCATCTAGTTGAATCATCATTATGGCTTATGATAGATGAAATGAGTGCTTTGTTTCCTATTAACAAATAGCCAGATTTAGTCTTTAAACCTTAGTCTACTAGAAAATAAAATGATGCCATGAGCATGACCGCAATCCATATTTGCTCAAAAATACTTTATTATTCATCGACATTCAGTTTGTCCTCAATCACTGTATCTTGGACGTTTTACATTACAGAGACCATAAGCAAATGAAACGAGTACACTCGGGTAGCGAAGACGAGCCAACCCATTCAGGTAAGAAAGTTTCTTGGCATATTTTCACGATAGTTAACACTTAAAATTGTCAAGAGCTACAATACATATTAAAACAATTTACACTGATCGCAAAATAATGTTGACACTAAAATTTATGCTTAATATTCTCTTCTAAATAATGTCTCGATGTATGCCGCGTATCGATTTCATTGCGCAGTAGATCGATACAATTAAAATCATATATGTATCCGTTTTATCACATTGACTAAATTAACTTTCAGCCACATGCTACACTTTTATATGTCTAATTCTGGATCACACGATTCCTAATCCACGTAGCGTGGAAAAGATGACATTAGGAACAATTATACTTCTTTCACACTACTATAAAAAAAATACAAAGCATTTATTAAATCAAAAATGAAAAAAATAATCTAAATTTCAGGAGAGGAAGACATAGCATTCATAGACGTGGCCCCGAACTCGATGGCCAAGTTGCCCGAGAAGGGGATCCTGAAGAAACATGGCTACGGTGCAGTTGACGGCAAGGACAAGTGGGGAGATGACTCCCAGTCCGAGCAGCTCGAGGCCGGCAGCCAGTCTGATGGCCAAGAGCCTTCTGGTGCTGTTGCCGATATGGAATATAAATTTAAGGTATTATAATTTGAAAATTATCTGATCCTAAAATTAATATATCTTTCAATTCCAGAATGGCATAAGATCTAAAGAATTTTGAACTTAAATAGAGTAAAAAAGAAATTAGGGAAAACTATATACTGCCAAAATGTATAGTTTTGAAACACAAAATTATTTTATTACGCTAGTGTGCATTGTCAACTTCATGATTAATTTTAATATCATTTAATTATACAATCATACATTTCATTAA
>MOOZ01000245.1:913734-934800 GCA_002930495.1 Cecropterus lyciades | reverse complement strand
ATATCATATTTAATTATAAAATCATACATTTCATTAATGTTTTATATGAACCTTTCAGGATTTGAATGGATACCATGAGAATATAATCGTGGCATTGAAGACTGCAGCAGCGCAACGGGCAAGTGCTGGAGCTTCGGCGGGCTCTGGAGACCTTCGCGCTTTGCAAGAATATGAATACAAACGTGAACGGGCGCCCAGCGCTGAGAAGATACATGAAGCTGAACTGCGAAGGCAGCGAGCTGGTGATGAAGAGGAGGACGAGGGTCCGCAATGTGGACCCATCCGGATCAGGAACTTGGAGGACCTGATCAGACAGCTAGAGCACCACTCCAGTAGGCACATGAGCCCCTCCGGCTCCGAGGACATTCGGATGTCGGAGACGGAAGCCGAAAGACATTACAGGATTGAACCGGGAGAAGTGTCGTCGTAAGTATTCGTTGATTTGTTAGTTTATACGTATTTGTTGATTTATAAGATTCTTAAACCTTTTCAGTTCACATTACTAGTCAATTATATTCCCTACCTAAAATATTTGTTCAGATTTTTTTATCGGACCATTTTTTTTACAATTCTGTACTGACCAAGAATATTTAACGTAATAAGCACCATCTATGTTGAATTTTTAAACCGTCTATTTTATATAGTAATTTTAATTGTAAAACAATTTATTTCAATTAAAAAGATGATGAATACTGGACTGATCAGTGCAATCATCACTTACAGGAAGTTTACTCTCCAACTTGAGTAATTGTCTTATTTCTTACTCGTACTATCAATAATGCTATGTTATTTGTCTGTAATGTTTTCAACGAAATCTGTGACCAACCACTAATGATTGTACTAATATATAATACTTTTAATGTAGTGATAGCTCAACTTTGAAATTTGTAAAATTGTAAAACATCATATTTATTCACTGATCGTTGGCAACATCACTATTATAATCATCAACATACAAAAAGATAAGACGAAAAAGTTAAGGTGGTACGTATTCTCCGTGTGAGAGTTTAACTCGCACTTGGCCTGTTTTTTCTCTTTTGCCTATCAATCTATGTTTTTTTGTGTGCCGTGATAGCTTCAGTGTTGCCATGAAAGTATGGTATTATTTTTTCAAATATTCTACAGCGATCACGTTCGTACGAGTATTTCGATTACTAGGCGAACATTATTCATCAATGTCTCTAGATCTAAAAGCTATCAAACCGGTCCCCACCGCACTTCAGTCCATCCCATCCTCCCGCAGGGCCCGGTGCCGCACGCGGCTGGCGGGCGAGGAGGAGCGCTTCGGGTACGGACGGTTCCGCGGCGCGCGCCACCCGCCGCTGTTCCCCGCGCCGCTGCACGCGCACCACGCGCACCGCGCGCCGCCCGACGACGACGCGCTCTACGAGACCGCCGACCCCGAGCGCCTGCGCGACGCGCCCGACAGCGAGAGGTGAGCACCCTACCGTGACATAGCGACGTCGCACACCACACTGGCGCCGCCCGACGACGACGCGCTCTACGAGACCGCCGACCCCGACAGATGAGGCCGATCCTCTAATTTATAGGACTCTAGATCTTAATAAAGTTGACAAAGGTAAGCAGTAAACTTGTCGTCTTCTTCTCGTTAAAATTCTTAAAATCTACGTTACGGGTGTTAACAACAGATAAACCTGATCATCAACTCCGTGGGTCAACATAGATCATCTACATATCATAAATCATATCTGGCAGCAAATGGTGAATCTGGCTGAGGGGCTAAACGTGCATAACACTATCTACAATACGAAAGTGACCACTAATACAGAGGTAAGTCCAATCTATATTTTAAGACTGAAAATCTGCATTACGTGAGACGCACGAAACAACGGCGAACAACATAGCAGAAAGTAAGACTCTCATTGATGTACATTTCTTAAAAGACCTGATATTTTGGTAAGCGTTTTTACATATTTAGTTTATTGTAATTTCTCATAGATATATTACTGAATAACACTTAGATTTGCCAATTATCAAATTAAAACGCTAGTAAGTTTTACTCATTTCAAGCCCGCGACAGTTAGATGCCATAATAATGAACACACTTCAGACATAGAATCAAGAGTCATACTTTTACTTCAAAAGAATTTACTGCATATGCTTTCGCAATTACTTGAGGAGAAGCTTTCAAAACGATTAGAATCAATCAATCACTAGCCATGGATTTTAACATACGTATTGTAAACATAGATCAAACTTTGTCATTCATATTACAATTTGCAAGTTTATGAAGAGCCTGTTAGATTAGTGTACTCTCATAAAATGAGATTATTAAACAAATATAAATGTAAACTGTGTTGAATGTGATAAACTAACTACTTTGTTTGCAGCCTAACCACATAACATATGAATGTACTGGCGGGCTCCGTAGCCTTATTAAAGGGCTCTTTTTAAGCAAATAACATCCAATATCTATAGAAATATAATATTTTTTACACTGACCCAAAATAACGTTATATTTCAAAACATCTACTATTGTTTTTAATTATGAATAGAATTGAAAAATGTATATATCGTTGTTTGGATTGAATAATAACACAATAGAAATCGCTAATTTTATATAAGAGTCGGGTGAAAATTAAACAATACTTTTTGTTTTATGTTTTTGAAGAATGCACTTTTACTTTAAATTGGTGAATTTTGAATTGTGCGATTACTCATGAAAAGCGGCGATATATAGTCCCCTATCGATTGGCAAAGTGTTAGCGACAAAGTTTCCAAAAGCAATCTGAGTAAAGTAAGACGGCAGAGTGTCGCGAGTCGCGAGAGCCGGCCGCCGGAGCTCGGAGCCCGCCGCCGAGCGCTCACCGACTCCTCGTTCCTCTTCTATCATTTTCTAGTGATGAATTTATTCAAGCTCAACAACAGCTAGCCCGGTGGGCGAGTGAGGAGGCGGTCCCGGCCGCGCGCGAGTACTTCCCGTCGCCGCCCTCCTCCGCCGGCGAGCGGCCCTCGCTCGCCGCCGCCTTCCCCGAGTACACGCACTGACCCATGTGAATACGTAAATTAGACGTCGATTGTAAATAATTGAACTCGTGCACAGGTACGTTACGATATGACTGATGATTATTATAGGCGACTTAGTGTCGGGGCGCGTCCGCCGCCGCCCGCTTTGTGTTCGTGTTAGTAGTTCGTTCGGAATCGATGCGCTTTACTCTTTATCTCGGTTGGTCCGAGCGGCGGCGGGGGCGCCCCGCGTCCTCGTAAGTTCCCCATCGTTTTACGACGTAGCGTTAAGTGCTGTGCGGTGCCGAGCGCGCGCCGAGCTCGCCGGCCTCGCGACGAGGCTCGGCTAGAAGTTGCAAATTAGATAGGCGTATAACAAATTGAGCTAATGTATTCGTAAGCGAAGCTTTAACGCGACGCGGCTCGGTCGGACGGCCGACGACACGCGCCGCGACGGCTCCACGTCACGCATGTTCAGCTCGGTAACGGCACGGGCTCTGTCGGCTCGACGGTGTCACTATTTTAGCGAGCTTGCCTCGTTTAATTCGAAAGAGTCGAATACATGTCAATGACGACTCGTTATCGGCAAGTTCAGCCATTCTTACACCTTCACGCGTGAATTCAGTTGATTCAATAGCGTCATACCCCAGCTTCATTGATTTAACAGCGTCGCATCGAAATTCGACCAGCTCAATAGTTCGACGTGAGTTCAGCCAGCTCGACAGAACCTTTCATGAGCTCGGGCTTGTAATTTGGTTCAGGCGCCAATTTTGTTCAAGCCAAGACGCATGCAAAGTATCTCCTGAACACTAGCATACGCTGCGTGGTGGCAGAGTGGGGCCGTCGTCCGTCGGCGACTCGAGTAGGCACGAGAAGGCGGGCATCGCTACCGTCCCCGGAGAGAACTATCGCTGTCATCTGTATCACCTCTCCGAATATGCGCCCAACTTCGCGATTAATTCCCATAACTTTAGTGTTTTAACTGCGTGACACCAACCTACCCGGTATTATGTATTTAGGAGCTCTCGGCGACAGTGTCCGACGCGACTCCGGTCGACACTACGCGATCTCGTAACACCGTGCACTAATAATTTTTTGTATCTAGCTATTAAAATACAATTCTAAATAGATAACGTTAATGTGAATAAAAGTTATTTCGAGTTTTATCAGAATATGTATGATACGATATATATTATTATAATTGTATTTAAACTTAAACGAATTTACGCCGATGACGATGGATGTGTGTTGACTGGCTCGGGGGGAGGGGGCGGGGCTCTCGGTTGCTCGGTGTTAGTGTATTCGTAATGCTAGTACGTACCACATACTATTATTATAACTGAGCGATCTCGCCCCCTCCCGGCCGACACCCAAATGTTATAGTTTCTCGTTTATTTTATTGTGACAATTTAGGACGTTATCGTTTCATTCGGGTTAACGCTAGGCTAGGTGGCAATGCCATGAATATAACTCGTAGATAACTTAAAGTTAAATTATTGAATAGTTAACGTAATTCGTCTAGCTCTGGTCCGGCCAATGCTGGCGTAGCTAAAGCTGGACTATACATTGGACGTTCGATTGATAACTTTGTGCAACTAACTATTCTAAGGGCCATATCTCATTGACACGCCGTACCAGTATCGTCAGAAGCTATTCCGGAGTAACTTATTCTAAATAATACGTTTAGAGAAGGATTATTTAATGATACAAGAGAATTGACAGTACTAAATTGACGACATTACAAAATCTTCACCAGTTCTAACATACACAAAAAATCTTGTTGATATTTTGTCGTCATCGCCGCAGCTTGCTAATGAAACATGGCCCTAAATATAATAAATAAGAATATTATCCATTTTAAAGTAAAGGTTAGCACACTTGTATTAAATGTTGACGCACGTTGAGAATATTTAATATTACTCTGAGTAATGTTTAGCCCCCGTTTGTGTATGTCCCGCGGTGTATTCTTGGCTGCGCCAACGCTGGCCCGTCGAAGTGTTCGACGATCGGGAATAATCTCATAGTAACTGGTTATGATGTATATTTAAGTTATAATAATTGTTAACGCGTACAGGGTAGACATTATTGCATTACTCTGTAACTGGGCGGGCACTCCACGGCGGTGTGATGTCGGCTAACCGATGTTAGTTGTTACTGTTTGTATCGCTGGGATATGGAAGATGTGCAGAAGACACTCACTGAGTCTCGTACCAGAGCTGAGTTCGTAGCTCGTTTAATACAAAGAAAAGAATAACTTTTTATATTAAAACATCATAACGTCGTGACAGTTTAAGATGAAAGACCAAAAAATACTAATTCTATAATGTGCTTCTGTTCATTTTTTATATTCCAAATTGTTTTGTGTCTGAATGTATGAATTATCGTCTTTTATTCAAGTTCATTGTAATGGGATGTTGTAAATATATTGTTTGTATATGTAACGATGTAAACATTTTCTTTGACTGTATATGAATGAATGTTGACTGTAATTGTTTGCGTTGATTTTATAGACTGTACCTTTAGTTAAGCATTTTGTATGATAATCTCATAAAGTTAAGGTATATCTACTGTACCAATTGTACTTAAATTATATTATATTGTACCTAAATTTAATGATTATGTGAATTAGCAATATGAACAACTGTCATCGTTATAGTATTTTACAACGACATCGCACTGTTCAAAAATGCACCAACTGCGTTAAACCGATGAAATTTGAACGATCAATTGTAATTACAAATACGCAAGAAGTAATTAAATTTTCGGGTAAACTTGAACTTGAAATGACTAATAGTGAAAATGAAAGAAATTGGCTTAATTGCTCGTGAAGTAGAGTCATTTCATAAATGGTTATAGACCTGTAGATACGAATTAATTAAAGGCAAAAAATATGCCCCTGAAGACAAGTTAATGAGACTGTGACCCTATATATGTACATTCCCAAAGTGTAGAGGTACGGGCTTTTAGCAATCGAAAGATTTACAGCCTTTCGTTGCCTGACGCGCATTAAACGATTGGAACACGAGAAGATTCATAAAACAAAATAACTAAAAAAAATATGAAATTTCTTACGTCACTTTAAATATTAAAAAAAAAATTAAAGACCAGACCTTTACTTGTTTTTATTTAAAATATGTATTATTTTAAATAAAAACAAGTAAGTTTTGACAATAAAACCGTACATTTTGTGACATACCTCTCTCAATAAGACCCAACGTCTATTGTCGTAATAACGCTTTGTATCGGATAGGACCAAAGACTCTTTCACCAACTAAAGACAAGAGATCTTTGTTCATAATCATTATTATTATTAATGAGAACACTTCTTGTGTATATTGTAATCCAGAAAATAATATCTATATCGGTGTGTGCGAGTGTCCGATGCCCAGTCGGCGTTGCGTGCGCGCGTTCAGAACAGCAAACGGTGTGTGCGCTCGCTTAGGGTCTTAGGTCTTAGGGTCCCACATATGTTGACGCGGAATCGTCTCAAGCCGGTTAAAAAAGCTATAAATCTCGGACATACGAACAATAAAGTAGATTCACTTTTAATGAGGCGATACGACCTCAACTTTGTCGAAGCGATTTCGACTAGGACGACGCTTCTTCAAACCAGACGACACGACTCCGCGACAATGAGCACGGACAGATCGTAGTCGGGAGTTGTGAACCGCGAGCGCGCACACGTTTGTCCGCGTAGGCCTAACACGTCAATTGCGAACGGCGCCGAATATCGCCATTGCTCACGGCAGTGCTCTGTCCCGCGCGGATCATCGTAACTAACGTGACGGAATCTAAACTTATAACTGACCTAACTCAAGACCCATTTATGTAATTTTTATTTTATTTTTGGGTTGTGGGTCTATGCCCTTATTTGTGTCTACGGCATCTACACAGGGGATTCTAATGAGGGCATTTAAGGGGTAAAAACGTTATTTATTAATGTAGGTTATTTAATAAAATTCATCGTTTGTTATAGTTATGTGAGAAAACTAACTCTTTTTAAGTTCATACAGTTAAGCATTATAGATATTAGTTTTTTTTCTTTTATTTCATTATTTTGCACTTAGTCCGAGTCTAGAATTCCGTGTGTACTTGGGATAAATTTCAAGTTAATCTAAACGCTATTTCAGTTTTCATATTTTCGTGCTAACGTTACTTAAATAATAAACTTTGAAAATGGGTCCCGTTTTAGATATGTTTGATTCACAACGTGTCTGTAAAATAAATAGGTATGAAAGTGTTGTCATGACCAGTGCCTCAGTGGGAGCGAACATGATTTGGATAGAATTAATTATATTTAAGATTAGTGTCACCGTGTCTGAGGCGTCCTTACATCCTCGTACGAGGAGATTGCTCATACGGACACTTGGACCTTTTAGATGTAGGCACTCACGCGACAAGTGTCCACGTGTCAGTTAATATAAGTGAATGTCAAGTTACAGTTAGCCACTATACCAGGGTAAGATATCTTTTACAATATTAATATAATACTATTATAGAATACCCAATAATATTCTAACCTAATAAATTAGCTGTTAGCCCTAAGTAACTAATTACACGCATAACGAAAGGACAATTAAATGAATTAAATGTTGATTGGTCGTCTTAGATAAAAATATATGTTTAGAGACACGTTATAGGGTAAACGACATGTTTTTAGCTAAGACCCTGTGCGAATGAGACGACTCAAGCAATGTTTGGGCACGAGATGGGTTGAGCATGCCAATGAGAACCATTACCGAACCGTTCATCGTTCATTTTAAACGTGTTCACGATTTGAAAGGTGTTCTTCAAATTGCATAATCCATAACACGTTTTAAAAACCGCATAATATCTCAACACGTTGTATAAATCCCGCAATGCATAATGCGTTTCTTGAATCGTACGATCCTAAATGTGTTCTTCGAATTGCACGATTTGTAACGCGTTTTAAGAATCATACAATCTTTAACGCGTTCTTTAAATCGCAAGATTCACAACGCATTTTTTTTAAATTGCATGATTCATATGGCATTTACTGTATCGTAAAATTTGCAACCTGTTTCTGGAATCGCACGATCCGTAAACGCATTTCCCGAATTGCAGAATCCTAAAAAGGACTGAGCATAACCCTTAAATCGTCTCATTCGGACAGGTTGAGTCATTCACGGCGTCGCCAAAATCAACCATCCAAATATTTAGAGCTCGAACACCGAAATTTTTAACACTGCCATCATAATTATAATCATAGATAATATTAGGAATGTAAGTAACGGTATAAATATTAAGTTAGTGAGAGTTCGATACTAACCAAAATGATAACATTTACTGATTGTATTTTTTTGTCAATTTGACTTTTGTTGAGTTTTTAGTTAGATGGGCGATGTATGTGTGTAGAGCAAAGGATGATTCAATGAGCTCAATTTTGTATAAATTGAATGTACGTTTCACAATAGGTACTATTAAGGAGTATATGAGATTTGAAGCGTCAGTATATCTATTTAATAAAACTCCACTAAAAATTATACCGATATTCCTTTCTGGCAAAAGTAGTGAATGTTTAGAAAACACGTGTAGTTAATAAAACGTAGCGTAAGTCGTAAATTAATCCTAGGCTTAAGACACATCAGTGAATCCTGTTCTTTGTAAAGTTATGCATTACAAAAATATTTCTATTCCGTGAATTATAAACGTCCTATAACTATCCAAAATGAAGTGACAATATTCGTATAGCCTAACATACAAATGTTCGTTTTACCAATTCCAATATGAAGTGCTACAAATTGGTGCTATGACAATATTTATTTAGTGATATATAATTAAATACTTACAGAATAAAAATATACCAAAAGTCTAAAATAAATCCAAGCACATTCCGTTTTCTAACTTCAATTCTCCGTTAGCGCTTTTAAAGAGCGATTTTTAAAAATGAAAAATTAAAATAAACATATATTTTGTGTAACTAAAGAGTTATTGTAAACGATCATTGCTGTGTAATAAGCTATGTACTAAATCAAACATCGGCATTCTGCATGACCACAATTATTTATGTTATTATGAACGATGCGTGAACGTGTTGGAAAATTTAATCAGTTTCTATAATATAAAAGGAACGGTTCCGGTGTAATAACCAGTTGTTTTACAAACGTTTTGGAGAGTTATAGAATATAGATTAGAGGGAAGGAATAGAAATACTTTTAATACGTTATCGACACAGTAAGACTTAGGGAGCCATCCTATTTACGAGACAGATAATATTAAATTGTGAGTATCAAATAGTGAAATAATTTCGGAACAAGTTACGATGATTCGCGCCACGGTACATCACTACCGCCCTTACTAACTTAGAAAATGTTAAATTAAGTGATATTATTATGTAATATAAAATACGAATTTTAAACGAAAAAACGTTGAGACGTTGACATTTTCCGTTTGATTTTGACCTTGTAAATATATTTGCTATATGATTTATTAAATGAATGTAACATATTATTAATGAAAGAAAATAGATGACACAAATTTTCTTCTTTGTTTTATTTTCCCGTCAACATTAGACATGTTTATTTTCATACTAATTGTGTACTATAAGTGTCAAGAAGTATTGAGAAGAAATAGTCTCAGTAATAATGAATCAGGACCATCCCATGCATGCATTAACTCTGGGATGTGTGCAAAATCCAAAAGAACATATACAGGCAGTCCTCGACTTACGTCGTTTCGAGTTACGTTGAACAATTTTTTGACACTATTCCTCAAACAAACGTCAATTGTTTCGATTTCCGGCATAGGATAATTCATTTTTCGCGAGGTCAAATGTCGAATTTCTCTTGTTAGTTTATTGTCAACGGACAATCAAGACGTAATACATACAAAGTTTATTTGCATCTTTTTTAGGTTTTTTTTTATTATTTAAGTAAATATAAATCTGAATATGCCGCCTAAACAAGACAGTAATAGTAAAGTGAAGAAGAGAGTAAGAAAGACAATTACAATGGAGTGTAATTTAAGATTTTTAAAAACTCAAAGATCTCGTTTGTCCAATTTCATCAAACCTACCATCAAAACTACCAATTTCATCAGTAAAGAATGATTTTAAGAACTTACTTTGGATAATAATGCATGTCTTTTGTTTCAAATGCAGTTTTTATTCAAATTGTTAGTCCTTGTTGGAACTTGTTAGAACGTAACCCTTGAGTTTCATATGTAAACATATGAAAAAGTTGGTCTCGACTTACGTCGTTTCGATTTACGTCACGTATTTCGCGAACCTAACATGTCGTAAGTACGAGGACTGCCTGTATTATTTACAGACATATAACACACAATATAACACTTTATGGATCGATTCTAATAATTAATTCACTAGATGTGCGATTGTAGATTTCGTGAAAAATAGTTAAATGCTAATAATGATGTAGAAAGAGTAAATAATAAAAATTTGGCTTATAACAATAATAAGATGTTGCGGTCTGCTTTAAAATTTAGGTATGAGACATATATACGGGAAGGAACTTGGTTTTTCTACGGTAGGAATAAATTTGCGTCAAACTTAGGTTAAGATCCAATCCTATTTGTGGTTGATCACAGATATCTAGAGGTGGCAGACAATTACTTATCGTCACGTCTAGAAGCATGTTTGTAAACTACTTTAATTTCACAAAAAAAGTTTAAAGCTGTCGAAAAACTAGAGGTCATTCAGAATTAACTGAGTAGGTAAATGTTTCTCCGTAAATTCAATGTATATGAAAAAAAAGCGACATCTGTATGAATGCAAACTCCGCTGTTCTAATTATAGCATTTTGAATATATGCCAACGAATCACGTATAGGAAGACAGGTACAAGAAATGTATTTCATTCAAGTAAGAGGTCACTGTTAACTGTTCTGTTTATTAAAGTTTAAAAAAAATATTCAATCTTGTCTGATATGTTATAGCTGCGACAGTAACAATATAAGATAATTCATAAAAGTCTTCTTTATTTTAACACTTAATTACACAAAGTAAATGTCCGTTGACATTTTCCATTGCACAAATAAAATACTTTAAGAGCCGTAACCAAGATATGATATTAAGTAGAAAATATGGAATTATTTTAAACTTTAGTAGGAATTAAGTAGATAAATCAGTACTCTCACTTCGTCTCTTGATAACAAACTTGGCAAAATCATCTTTTTCAGGGTTAAAGGATTTTATTTTTTCACATTGGGCAGCCGCCGCGGCTTGTTGGATCTGCTCGCCGTAAGCCTTCACGTTATCTCTTTTCAATTCCACCATATATTTCCTCGATTCCATTATAACAAAAGCGTCATCGCGTGCCATCGACCATACACTCGGCTTTATTCGCGGCAGCATATTATGCCCCACAAAGACTCCATGGAACAAGCCTTGAAAGTGCAGCTTATGAGGATAATGGTCCAAAGCAGAAAGCGACAAAAAATGAACTTTACCGAAATCTACATAGATATACGTGTCTCGATCTTCTCGTAAATTCATAGGAGCTTCTGGACCGCTCTCAGAAATTTTCGCATCTAGCTCGCTCATCACTACTGCTCCCAAATTCTGCTGTGTATCCAGATTCAAGGAATTCACGTCAAATTTCTCCCGATTCTCCAATTCATATAGCATTCGCATAACATTTCTTTCAGAAATATCCGTAGCACGTTTGAAATTCACTCCATGCGTGGATTTTAGCATTTCTATGTCTTCACAATTTAACCCGTACGCTATGTACGGTGATGTCACCATATCTCCAAGATAACCGCGATGCAGGTATCTATCCCCGCACTTATATACTCCGGCAGCGAACGAGACGTTGGGACGACAGACTTCAGTCTCCAACCAAGTAAAAGCTACACCGTGTTCTCGAAAATGCTTGTATTCTTGAAAGCATATCTGACTTGCCACTTCCTTCATACGCATGTGATAATCCCAGTCGTACACACCTGCTCTGTTATCATATCTGACTCCAAGACTGTGCCTAAGCCGATGCTCCCATAGTTCGCACGCATTAAACTGATTAGTATTGCCCGTCGTCCAGAAATTGAAAAGATTTTCCATGTAATCTCGCTCACGGTACTTCATCTGTTCTAAAGAAATACATGGGAGGAGACAGCTCATATACTCCAGGTTGGTCACCATACCGACCAACTGTCTAGCCTTTGCAATTAAGTATCTTGACGTTGAGGGTCGAAGCAGGAGATTGCCGTACACTTCCATTAAACGTCTTGTTTTCTCTAAAAGACCGCATCTTGTAGTTTTCTCCAGGGCCAGGGACAAAAGTAGTATCTGTCGAGCCACGAGTTCCGTGCACCCATCAACCACAAAGATGTTCATGTACCGCCTACTATGCCGGTACGCTTGAGCCAAGGTTTTGATGAGGTGCCTGGCATCAGATCCGCCGATCACCAGAAAATTGAGTTCGTACGCACTTTCATCACCATGTCTAAGGTACTCCTTTTGTAGGTCGAGTGCAGGAGTGATGCCCCAAAACATTTTATACGTATCGTTTTAGCGAGTGACAGCAAAATAATGGCGAATATCAATGCCGTGACGACGTAAACAAGAGCTGATGAGGCGTATCGCTAGGGTGTTGCTAAGCAACCATCTATTTATGCATATTGTCATATCCCTTTTTATCTACCTGGCTAGCCGACCTGCGCACGTTTAATTAATTAACTACAAGCCGTTGGTTCTAGATAGCCGATCAAGTGGCAATAATAAGCAAGAAGCACTTTATAATATGCAAATATAAGCACGAGCTGTAAACTGCTATTAGATATATGCATATAATATGCTCTATAGCAGGAAGGTCAAATTAACTTCTTCTTTAATAGAAATAGCCAAAAGGTATTCATACATGAATAATTAACAACGTAGCCACTGCCACCCAGGGATATTTGTAATCAAATCCAATTAGTCCGTTTGAAGATCACGGATGCGTTTAGCTAGTCTCGAGAAAGAAACTGGAACGCTTCACATCAACAAACACATCATCACTGTCTAGTCACATTTCACATTACATCACATTAAACTCAACCGTCAACTGATGATTTCAAGAATACTTATAAACAGAAAATCCGGTCAATTATTGATACGTCTTTGTAGTATGCGCTACATAATTGATTTGAAAGTGATAAAGGAATCATGCTTATCTGAGGCGTACCAACTTAGTTCTTATGGTACCGTTTTTGGCAGACTTCAAGCAGGGCTGTTTTCTTATGTTTTCTATTCTATATTCTTATCTTATGGGGTTTCAGATGTCCATGGGCAGCAGTGGACGCTTGCTATCTGATGGACTACATTTTCATTAATATAACCCTTTATTACAATCTGACAATATTTAAACTGTTTTTTTTTTTTTTTAAATTGGTCAATTCCAGTTAGAATGTCGGCAACTTTGGTTTTGTTTCTTAACCCTTTAACCGCTTAGGTACGTCGCATTTATGGGACAAAGATTTTCGGGTCAATTTCGCCTATTTACGACCAAATACCACACAGCTCGTTTAATCCGCTTTTTTATTTAAATACGCTGTATTATAATCAAAAAGATATTTTAAATAGGTAAATAGTTCATTAAGTAATCATAAACATTTTAAAACACTTAAGTATTTAAGTTAAAAATCCTAAAAATAATATCCAAATTAGATGAATTATGTACATAATTTTAAGAAAATTGCATTGATATGCAACGCCCGTCTCCAAAATGCGACATGAGGGATGGGGCATATACCAAGATTAATCGATACAAATATTAATATAAATCAAAATAGATTTTTTTATTTTGAATAGAATATAGAATTTTCCATCAGTGTTGTGTTTATACTCGTAGTTTTATGTTCAGTTGTAGGTTCAAAAATATTGGACTTGAAATTTATTTTTATTTGCATATTTGTTGTTATCTGTTGAAGTTGCTGGGATAAAGATGAATACACGTATTAACTTCCTGTTTTGATTGTTTTAATTGTGCGCAAAGTAGGTAATAATAGCTGAAATACTAATTAATAAATCATTCAAATCTTTAAAAACTTCTTTACTAAAACATTTTATAATTTCGTAGGGTAAGTAGTATTTACCTAGATGTTAGTTAATTACCCACGTCCGATTAGCGACCTCGAATAATCGGCCTTGAAAAAGTTAAGTTTTGCACATCCCTCTTTGATGTAAGTATTTATTTTTCGATCCAGTATGCCGGGCGCTGGGGACACGTGATCGAGACTCGGTCGGTTGAAAGGTTAATTCGGTTGAGGTAATTCTATCTTTAAGTTTTATTGCTCTCCATTGCCCGGTGACACTTGGCTAATTCTGTGTGTGGCATTCTCATTACCTACTTCCACATTATTATTAGTAAACAATAATTATTATGAGTATTGTAACAAGTCGTCATACCATACAACACAATACCCTACTAACGAACGAACGAATACGAACCCCGGCCATATGCACATCTAAATTTGGATTTCTATTCTGTTTGTATATATTATTTCTATATATCGTATAATATATATGGATTATATATATATATAATCCATAGTGCCATAAAAGCACTAAGAGTAGCATCCACTTATTGTTTTTATGGCACCATGGATTCAAGTTCGATAAGTGACGCCTAGACGCTAAATCAAGTAACTATCAGTAGCACCTAGGACTAAACTACTTCAAACGCGAAAGTCAAATTTGGATAGAATTAGTCATACCTCATTAACCATTCAAATACTTCCGAAACGGATTGCCTCATATCGCAGTGAGAACGGAAGGGAAAACAATCTGAAAAATTAAGGTAGATACTTGAAACTACACATAATAAAATAGTCTATCGTGTAATGATTAAAAAATCTCTAAAAAAGAACAACAAAGATTTGGTCTATTTAATAGTTACGCGCTTTGAGAAACTTCCCAAAATCCGTTTTGTTATTTTCCCACTGGAGCAATGAGATAGCATATATCTGAAGAGGTATATAATAATGGCAACCAATAAAACAATCAAATAATAAATATGTTTTATAATAATAACATAGGTACATTATTTAAATAGTCGTAGTAAATGCCTCAATTCTTACTGCGTATAGTACAAACATTTGTTAAACACTACTGACAACACTAGTTATAAACATCAATAAGAATATATATAAACATAATGGTATTTAAGTTGATTGTGCCATGTGATCGTAAATAACATAAATAAATAGAAATCACAATATAAATATATATAAATGAGTAATTAATCCATAAATATTACAGATACATATCGTCGTTTAAGTTCTTGCACCGCGTAAGTCATTTTTTGGCGGTAATGAAATTTTGAAAACTATCGTCATTGGAATCGAGATACGCGTCGTTTTGTCCAAACAGAATCAAGGTACGACACAATAATACCTTTAAATTATGAAAAATTAAAAGTACAAAATGAAACTTTAGTTCCGTCTATGTAAAATTAATCGATTTTTGTCTCTTCAAAAAAAAATCCAAAAATGACTTACGCGGTGCTAGAACTTAAACGACGATATGTATAATTTTTATGCTGCTATTGAGACTTTGATAAATAGATATTGTATTGACTCTATGACAGTTTGTTTAACGCGTACGAAGTTTATTATAAGGGAAGGTTGATTCATAATGTGGATCATTCTATTAATACCAGACGTTACTCTGCCCGAATCTATTCTGAAGTTACACAAGTGTAGTACCGTGAAAGTATATAAGTGTGGTACATAATTAATCGGATAAATAAATTAAATATTTATAAAAGTGTTATTTACTTTTGACCATCCAACCTACTTCTGGAATACATTACTATTTTATAAATTATTTTGTTCTGTACAAGTAATAACGACAAACCTGTTTATACCTAATTATTTATTATTTACAATATATAAATAACATATTCCATAAATTACTTAGTAAAAGTTACGATGTCTCTCATACAAGACACGAACTTTTTGCATAACACAATTTTCAATAATAATATTATTAATAATAACAAGTCTGTTGCTTTAATCAATTTAATTTTTAAAGTAATAAACATTTGGTATTAGTTAAAAACCTAAATCTAAGAGCAAAATATAAATTTTAATCTAAACGGCATGTAAAAGAGCCAAATATTTTTAGCTTCAATAAACATTATAGCAATAACAATAAATTAAAGTATAATATTAATATAGATACTCTTCATACCTTCATATATTCTGAAGGTGGTAGAACTCTTTGTGGTTCGACTCCGGAAGCACCACCGCCACACCTATTTCTCCTAATAACAGCTGTGTTATGCGCTGTTGTGTTCTGGTGTGAAGGGTGTGTGGTAAGGGAGACATACTTTTCCGTGGCATTCCATCTTAGTCCTCAGGGGTAGCAACGCATCTGTGGCTAACCTTAGGTGAGAGTTTGATCTTACCTAGGTTGATTACAGGTGTCCATGGGCGGCAGTAGCCACTTACCATCAGGTGGGCTGCATGCTCGTTTGCTACTTTCATACTATAAAAAAAAACCTACTATTCCGTATTTTATTCAACTCGTTAGTATATTTATTGATTCATCCACTTCTGTTTTCTAAAATAAATTTAACGTTCGAGACAACATGAGGACAATTTTACACACTTTTGAATGTGATTACTCATTTAATACTACGTTTACATAATGAACAATGGACTAGAGGACCGACGAAAGGAACTAACAACAGAAATAATACTATATGTGTAAGGATTCGAAACTATTCAAGTACCCTCTCTTTGGCGTTTTTCTATACGGCCTTCGTCAAGAAAACTTAGAATCGTCGGTGGAAGTGAGAGATCTGGGGGTGGCCTGCTTGCCCTCCATCGTGTGGGGGGGGTTCGCCCCGCGGTACCCGGTGCTCCTGTTGGTGTACGTCGAGGAAGTGACGGGAACCTTACGAGTCTGTTTAATCTTCAACTTATTGAGCCACAAATCTCTCGTCTTCTTGTTCCCCAAGATGAAGAACAGAAACAGAATTAGGCCCTGGAAAGTCGTCATGATGGTGAACAGGTAGGCCGCCCCGACGTTGAAGGCGAACAGCCCGAAGATCCAGGGGAGCCCGAACAGGAAGACCAGCAGGCAACTGACCGAAGCGCACCTCAGAGCTTCGTTCGTATCGCCGTGTCTCTGGATGCTCCTCGACGCGAACACGGAGCGGACTATTAGACCGAATAGCGTCCAGTTCGCGAGCAGCATCACCGCTATGGGAGCGTAAACGGCCAACCAAAGCCCCAAGCCCGAAGGATAGCAGAACGATCCCGCAGGAGTCTTCTCCTCGAAACGTCCTGAATACGAATGCGGTGCGACGGCCAGAAGAATACCGACCACGGCACACGGCGCTCCGTACGCGAAAGCCGACGCTCTCAGCAGCTTGTGTGAAGCGTCTCTCGTGAAAACTAGAACCAGCCGCCGGTATGAGACGACGGCGGCGACCAGCATCCAGCAGAACGAAGTCAGCACCGAGTAGTGCAGCGCGATACCGACTAACATGCACGAAACGTCATAATGATCGAACCGCGCGAACACGATAATCAAAAAACAGATGGACATGACGGCTATCGAGATGCACAACTGGAGCCAGATCTTATTGCTGAAGTCGCGTCTCCAAGTCCCGAAGAGGATCGCGGTGATGCCGACCATCGCGAGGCCGAGGATCGAGAGGCAGCAGCCGACGACGGAGACGACCTCGAGGGCGGCCTCGTTCCTCTCGGAGAAGAGCGTCCTCGGGACGAGGATCTCGGCGAAGTGCGTGAGATGGTCGCAGCGGCAGGTGTCGAGCAGGCCGCCCCGCCCCCGCAGCAGCCGGCAGCCCGCCTGCGACCACTCCCCGCCGCCGCCGTCGTCGAACTGCCAGTACGCGCAGGCGCGGCTCTCGTTACGGCTGATGTTCCTCGATATTGGACTGAGGTGGATGTCGATCACCTGGAAACATATGAAATTTTAATGTACTTGACTCAAGGTATGCGTTTGTTTAAATGCGTGTATGGAATCATGGACTAAATAAAGTTAAATTTAATCGGCACGTTGTCATCTCCATTGCGACACTTCGAATCAGAACCTAGTCGCACAAAAAATAAAAAAAGCGGTAGTGCCAATGCTACCTCCAGTAATAATACTATTTTGATATTTATAACTTATTTATAAATGACATATTTATTAGAAATTATAAAAAAAATTAGTAATATTAGATTATGTCAGTTACCCTTTGATGTGATGTGACATTGAATATTTTGAAAAATCTATGGAGAATTTGTCGATACGTTAAAAAATTATGAAATCTACAAACATTACTATAGTCATGTTTATGAAGACGAGTAATTCGACGATAGGTTGATAATTGAAGAGCAGTAGGAGAAATTTTGAACAATGGTCTACTATTATTTCAAAGAAGACGGTTCAAACTTAGTTTTCAGGAGAATCAATGCATCTGTTATTTATTTATTTAAACTTTAGTATATTTTTTAATATGCTTAAAACAGTTTTTATTCTTATCAAGGTTATTTATAGTCAATTAGCGACAATAGTCCCTCACCACCAGGCAGACTACTCTTCAGCTACTTTCATCATAAAAATATCTGCACGCGTGAGGTTCTGCACGTTGCCGCACTTCGCATCGGCCCACAAAACGTTCAGGTTCACGTTCCGTGAGTAAGGTGCGGCGGCTCACCTCTCCGTCGTCGAAGTGCGTGAGGTTCTGCACGTTGACGCTGAAGACGCGGCTGTTGAGCGGCGCGGCGGCGCGGCGGAAGGCGCGGTCGTTGCGGAACACCACGAAGCTGAGGCGGCGCGGCGCGCGCCACGCCGCCGCCGGCAGCTGCACCACCGCCTCGCTCCGCTCCGCATCCAGGCTCGTCGCGTTCGCCGGCTCTGGGACGTTTATCATTACATTTTTATACGTCGATAAAGTAGCAGACGAGCGTGCAGCCCGCCCGATTGTGAGTGGCCACTGCCACCCGTGGACGTCCGTAATCGACTCTAGGTAAGATCAAAGTCTCACCTAAGGTTAGCCACGGATGTGTTGCTACCCCCGAGGACTAAGATGAAATGCCTCGGATAAGTATGTCTCCCCTACATGTGGTAAAACTTTCAGACCAGAACACGGCAGCTCATAATACCACTGTTATTAAGCAGAAATAGATGTGGCGTTGGTGCTTCCGGAGTCGAACGACAAAGAGTTCTACCACCTTCGAAATAATGATAATATTTATTCAAGTTATCAGACTAATTAACATTCACCTCATTTACAATGTTTTTCATACGATTGTTAATGCAGTGATTAATATATTGACAATCAAAGGGCTCATTGTTCATGGTCAAGATATAGTTGGAGCTCTCCCACACGGTGCATCTGAGGGCTACTGAGCTCAAATTTTACATATTATCGCGTAAAAATAGTCGATACGTGCAAACATCTCTACACTACAGTACCTCGATAGCCCCATCAACATCCTAAAAACATCATTAAATTGAACTCGAAGATTGCTCCAAAAGCTGCTAATGTAAAAGGATGTTGAAAATACGTTAAATAATAGACATAATTTAACGCATTTTCAACATAATTTTATCATTAACTGAGCAACGACCAAATCTTCAGACCAACATATTGACCCTCACTGACAGTGCTCTTCGTCTTCGTTCTCTTTCAATATCTTCATCATCCTTGAGGTCAGCGATAACAATGTGTCCTAAATATGTAAATTTATTCACCCTTCTTTGGGTGAATTATTATTTATAACCATCAGCCCTTTGAAATGTAATGATTATTTCATTACATTTCAAAGGGCTTTACATAAGCCCACGGGGCACTTACAAATTATCAGTTACAATATATTGTCTTATACTACCCCCGTATCGAAACACGATCTCAACTGTTTATAAGGTCGAGTCAGTCATCCGGCAAGAAACTCAACGGATTTTTAAAGTACGGTCGTTATTACAGATCATGAAAATATTGTTTGTTTAATAAACATTGATCGACATACATAAAAGTAAAATTGTTTTAACACAAATATTTTCACAAAAAAAAAAAGAAAGAAAGAAAATACTTCAAATAATCAAAAATAATGTTGCGGGAAATAACCGTTAGATGCAAGAAGATTGCAATTAAATAAAATCGAAATTACTTTGTGGATAAATTAGCAAAATGGACATTCTCGGTGCCTAAAACTGTACTATTAGTAGGTATTACTCACAAAATGTTTGATTTACAACATTTTGTGAGTAATACCTTATCATACATCAAATTAAGAGTCGATATTTTTATCTACAGCAATCATCAAATTGGCTTAACCACGTACCGGTCATAATTTCAAAGGTGTCATTAGTGAACTCATCGCTGTCCCTGTTGGCTATCCGGATCCCCTGTATGGGAGCCTCGGGGGACGCGTCGCCGACCAGGAGAGCCACGTTGGTGGCCACCGCCGTCGCTGTGTACGACCCGTTCAGATCCAGCGCTGATCCCAACTGATCCAGTAGATGGAGTAAACGCCCGGGAATTTCCAACTCTTTCTCCTCTCCCAAAATACTATTTACCTGGAATATAAATTGATGATTTTTCATAATTGTGACTATTAACAATGAACTGACTTTGAAGAAAAAATATTTTTTATGTTGTGAAATATAATAAAATCATAATAATGATCGATACAGTGGCAATTTGTCAGCACGCCATACATAGGTCCAATCTGTTTCGCAGAGATTCATGTATGTTACTTTGTTCTAAATATTTTTTTTAGTCATGTAACGTGGGTCGAGTTATCATATATCAATAATCTTACCTGAACAAAAACATTAGTAATATTCTCCATAGTCACTGTATCGTTGACTAACCGATCCAAATCGTCCATAACTTGTTGCAGTTGATCTTCGGGCTGTGGATGAAAAAGAAACTTCAGAAATGACTTATTATTTAATCAATTATCGTATATAGTGCAGTAATGTAACATCCAATTGATCTTATGTTTTTGATTGAATTTCATTTAATAATTCGAGAACGACAAAACTATGCAATTCCCGAAAATGCATCTTAAAACGTTCCTAATATTATTTTTATTTTTTAAGGAAATTTACAGCGATTATAAATTTTTTTTTAAAGATTTTAATTCAAGGTCAGTAACAGAGTGACGATTCTTGTAC